>JANAVB010006800.1:17060442-17155736 GCA_029216955.1 Iris pallida
ATATATATATATATATATATATAATATTAAGATATATATATATAATATATATATATGTATAAAACTCCAAAAGTCAAAAATCAAATCTTAGGAATATATTCTCATAGTGTTGGGCTTATACTAAAATATATACATACAATAATTTATTTCATAAATAATCTAGAATATTAAATGATATATTTTTATTATTAAAATCTAATAACAATAATAATAACATAATGATAACTAATAAGAAAATCTATATAAGTGTACATACAAAATATGTAGTCTAATATCCCAACATGCATAAGGGTAAATAGGAAGTATTTATCCTATTTTAACATTATCACTTATATCATAATATTGATGTCTTTACCATATATATAACAATTATCTATAAAATATACTTAGTAGAGCAATAAGACAAATATGGCATACACACATAAAATCTTATTGACACAGACATCTTGGTCGCTCTACAACATTACATGGGCCCGGGTTTGGTTCGGGTCAAGTCCGGACCAGTTTGGTACAACCGGGTCACTTAAACGTCAAATAATATTAATAATGAATAATTAAACTATTTATAATGGTCAAGTCGCAACTTGGCCTGGTTTTCCTAATTAGGACATTACTATGGCTCGGCCTTCCCTACCAGGGCTAATACACTAGTCAAGGCAGGTCATCGCACTATCCGTGCCATGGTTCCTAGTCGTCTGGTACTTCAAAACTTAACCATGGCTAAAGTCATCTACCGTAATAATTAGCTAAATAATTATTTATAAAAAAATTTCTAAAAATCACCATTTAATTCAAATAAATAAATAAATAATATATAATCAAAATTCCGGAAAGAGGAGTTACAGGTGTCCTGTCAAAATGATACACAATCTCAGTTCTAAGCTATGTTCAAGATTTACACTAGTGGTGAGACACGGCTCCTAATTGGATACTTGCTAAGTGATTTAGGTTGGAACCCATCGGTCGGTTCCGATAAAGGGCACATCTACCACCACAGTCGATCCTTCCCCCGGTCGCTATCGTCGATCCGTCCATATTCACGTTTCTCCTGGCCGCACCGGTCCTGACAAGCCCACCCCCGCCAGCGTTGCCTCCGTCGCCGCCAGCGCCAGCGCTGCCACCGCCGCCGCTCGTGCCACCGTCCAGCACTCGCCCAGGCCGTCCACTGCGTTCGCAACTCCGGCGCCTGCTTCCGCTCCCTCACGCGCGGCTCCAGTGCTCGCGTCGCCGCTGCCGCCGCCAGCACCACCGACTCCCGTGTCGCCGTTGGCCGATCCACCATCTCCGGTTGCGCCGGGGTCCCATGTGAGGGACCCCCTAGGGTTTTTCGATTGCCCGTTCGCCTTTCCTCTGCACACACACACACACACACACACACACACACCACACACACACACACACACACACATATATATATATATCATACTTAAAATATTAAAATTATTCTTATATATATACTTAAAATATTAAATTATTCTATATATATATATATATATATATATATATATATATATATACATATACTTAAAATATTAAAATTAATATATATATATATATGTATATATATATATATATATATATATATATATATATATATATATATATATATATATATATATATATATATATATATATATATATATATATATATATATTAATTTTAATATTTTAAGTATATATATATATATATATATATATATATATATATATATATATATATATATATATATATATATATAAATTATTCTAAATATATTTTTTAAATTTTGGATATGTGTTTAATTAAATAATATATAATTTAAATACTGAACATATTCTATGATTTGTTATATATTAAGTTTGTTAGAAGGATTTAGATTTTTTATTTTTATTTTTAATTATGTAGGGAGGGTACCGTTGTTAGAAGTTTTTTTATTTTTTATTATTTAATGGAGTATAAACATATGCTTTGGATGGCTCATTTTTGAACCGTTTTCAAGCCGTATTATAGTAGTAGAGATTTATAACAAATTATAATCAAAATATAAACAAATCCTAATTAAAATATAAAAATATATATAACAAATTATTCAAATATATTCAAATATTTAACTATTTTTTAACAATACAAGAAAAAACCTAAATCCAACCACCGAACCGTAAAACCAAAATATCCTCTACTCAAAACCAAAATCTGAACCGAAAATTTGAAAACCGACCTGAATTGTTAAATTGAGTCGGTTCAGGTTGGTTTCGGTTCCAAAATCGAAATCTGCTCACCCCTACATACTTCAACGCACTCCAATTTGAATTTCTCGTTTCGTCCTTGCCTACACCAATATAGAACTTTTATATTCTACTCAATATGGACTAAATATCAGGATTTCATATTTGCCAAAATCAACGAGTTAAACCAATATGGGCTTGTTTGATAGGTGAGAGTGCATTGAAAATGACTTGAAACTGTCACTTTCATTGCAACTGACTGCTGGTGTAGACAGTTTCAGTATTTGGATATCTCTTGCAACTTCATTGCAAGTGGTTGTGATATGACATTTCATTGCAACTAAAAGTGTTATTTCTTTATTTTTCAGTTGGAAGAAAAATGGATTGTAACTCCATTACAAGTTGCTATGATCTCTACTTTTTAAATTCTCACATACACTTTCATGTTATCATCAAAAAAAAAAAGTTTGTAACTCCCCACTTGCGAGGGACAAAAACTATGTATCCAAAGTTTCAAACATATTTTGAAAAGTTAGACATTCACACTTTCGTTGCAAGTGCACTGCATTACAACATATTTAATGTGACACTCTTACACTTATGAGGAGCTACAAGCATCCAAACAGCCCTATAGGATGAAGTTGTAGGAATCCAAACTAATACTTTTGGAAACAATAGATTGCAAACCAAGTAATTGATACTAACAGGGAAGGTCTTTTGATCAAATTAATTGTAGGATTTGAGGGGTTGTCTTGCAATTTATGTTTGCATTAATTCGCAATACTTTTAACAAACAAAAGATGATGCACAAGTTACACAAATGGCATTGCTTTTAATATATAAGCTTATATTTCAAATTTCCTTGGCATATATGCTTTGGATATTATGGAGCACGAAGAAGAAGGAAAAAAAACAAGAATTGAAACAAGAAACATATTTTAAATAGAGAAGCCACTTGAGAGTAACAGCTCCTCCCCGGCCCGGGGAAATGCTCAAGACTCGAGAGCCGCCGCCGTTCCAGGGCTCAGCAACCACGACGAAAAGAACGAGCTCGGCGACAGCATTCCCTTTGGCGGCTGATCATGATCATGATCAAATGCCGACTGTTGCGGTTGCGGTCTCGGTGCGAGCTTGAGGGGAGGAGGCCGGGCGACCGTGTCCTTCATCGGTCGACGGGGACTGCACCCGGTCTTCCCCGTCAGCCTCTGCACGACTCTGAGGAACTCCCGCGGCTCGACTTGGTACACCTCCGCTGCGGCTGCCGGTTCGGGCTTCCTCCACGACTTTGCGGGAGGCTTTCGGACCGAGCGGAGGGAGGGGTGTGGTTTAATGACTGCGGCTGCCGTTGCTTCGTTCCTCTGATCCGACGGTGATGAATGTAGTTGGAGGGAGAGGAGATGGTTGCTGTCCATTATAGATACTAATCAAAAGGATGCGAGTGGATTATTTATTTGTGTAGAGCTAAGTCTGTTACATATATATAGCATTAGTATTTTAACGTTAGCATGGCGGCTAACAATTACAACCACGTTTGGTCAAACACAGTGTGCGTTGATAGCGTATCTCTGGCCCTCAGTTGGATATAGACCTGTCAATTGGGCCGGGCCGGCCCAGCCCGGCACGAGCCCGGCCCGAAAATTTGGCACATGTGCCGGCCCGGCCCGATTAATCATGGGCCCGGGCCGGTCCGGCCCCATATATTGGGTCGTGCCGGGCCACATATATCGGCTCATAACATAGGCCCGGCCCGGCCCGGCCCGAAGCCCAAGCACGGCACGGCATGGCCCGAAGCCCGACCCGGCACGGCCCACCCAAATAAATAAGAATCTAAGTAGTTTCTATATCAAAAAATAGTTGTTATTAATATTTAGAAAACTTAATCATGTTATTATGAATGTTAATCTACGTAAATATATGTGAGTGTTGAAAAGAATATATGAAAACATGTTGGATGTTCAATCTTTTGTGTTTAAAAAATAATTGTAATTAATATGAAAAAATTTTGAGAAGAAAAACAAAATTGAATGTCCAAATTTCACGTGCCAATCAAGCCCGGCACGGTCCCGCCCGACCCGAAGCCCATTGTGCCATGGGTCACGTGCCGGGCTGGGCCGAGATTTTCAACCCTTGGCCCGGCCCGGCCCGGCCCACTACAATTCATGGGCCCAAGAGGCCCGGGCCCGGGCCGGCCCGGCCCGGCCCACTTGACAGGTCTAGTTGGATATTATATATACCACGTTTGTCCCGTGGCCGTAGTCCGTTGGAAACGGTGGAGTACCCTGATATACAGTGGCACGGGTTCGACCCCCTTGGAGACATGCCTCCAAGCACGATTAAGAAGTAGACACCTTCAAAAAAAAAAAAAAAAAAAATATATATATATATATATATATATATATATATATATATATATATATATATATATATATATATATATATATATAAACATTTTTTAACGAAAATAATATTTTGTCCGCGATTTGAAACCGCAGACGTGGCCGCCAGCCGATGTGGCCGCTATCCATTGGCCCCCTGCTATATCCGGATCACACTCGAATTAGGAGGGCAATGGTCGGCCGTCACGTCGGCCTGCGGTTACAAACCGTGGATAACGTAGCAGCTCCGTTTTTAAAATTAGCTGAAGAAGATTAGTTAGGACTTCATAATTATTAAGTTATTATTATTAAAATTAATGAATTATTTTAATTAATATAGATATGCAAAGTACTTTTAGAAGAAAATTTTTACTATGAAGTCTAATTTTTGGCATTGTATAGTATAAAAGATAATAGATATTTGCTTTTGTGGTTCGATCCATCGATCTTCCGTCATCCAGCCCAAATCTTATGCGGCTCTACACAAACTACGAATTAATTTCATAATATATTAAAGTTCTGGAAAATAATAATCACAAAATTGTATTATTTGACAATAGGAATTCTAGTCTCCCTCGCACCATTCTCTACTTTGGGATTTTTGAGGTCCTTGAATGTAATAAAATTCTAAAACCTTCCAATTTTTTTCAAGAAATATGAAATTGGATAATATTATTAATTTTTAATTACCATAATCTTCATTAGTATTATGAAGATGATAATTATTTTTATTGATATTATTTGAATTATCATCAAGATTATCAATACCATCGTTTTCACTGTTCTCTATAGCATGCTTTAATTCTAGTTCTTATTTCACTTTGTTCATTAAGTACAATTTGAAAACATTTCATTTGAACTTTGAACTCTATTGATAATAAAAATTGAAGGGTCCCTTTTGAAAAATGAACAAACTGATCTTTCTTTCTTTCTTTCTTTTTTCTTTCTTTCTTTTTTCCATATCCACTTTGTTGTTTTTCTAGGTAAGAAATTCTACTTAGCACAAAAAGAAAAATTGTAATAAAATACAAATAGTAAACAAATAAGAATAGAACTTGGATTGAATTCGTTGAACTAATATCATTTTATTTTCAAAAAGAACATAATATATATAATAGTATGTAGATTTGAAACATAAATTCTAGTAAAATAGTGACTAGATAAAAAAGTAAAAAAATCAACTATATAAACTAAATATGTTTAGAACAAACCTACAAGCATTTAGTTGTTACACTTATTGATCACTTGATTTGAGCTTTCTGTGACTAGACGATTAGATTTAGCTATAGAGAAAAAAAAATTGTAAAGAAAACTTAGAAAAGATGTAGAAAGAGAATAGAAACAAAATATATTTTTTACAAATAAAGGATTTATTTTCTTCTTCTTTAGCCTAATACATATGGATTCTATTATACCTTCTTTTAGCTTAATGTTTCATTTACTTGGTAGCCAAAATAAGGCTTAAAATTAATTATTTCTAACGAATATTTATTTAATAAATGGGATTACATTTAATCATAGATTAATTTTTATATTTTTGAACTTTTGTTATCAGAACTGTGAGTTGTATTTTTCTTTCCCAAGTAACTATATGAATTATCAATTTGTAATTATTAGTTATAATAATTTTATTTTACATGTAAGTAAAATTTTATATTTGGCTCTTGATTACATGTATCTTCTTTGGCTTCTTAATAAATATAGTTATGTTATATATTTTATTTATGTAAATTTTTTCCATAAAGTTATATATATACTAGGGGTCGGGACAAGCACATTTTTTGTGTGCAATTTTCAGTAAAAGAACAAAAAGTTATGCTAATTTTATATTAGTATGAAAGTTTGAGTTAGTAACTGTCTAAATATTTTTTTTTTAATCCATAAATAATAATATTTTTAGACAAAAGAATGTTATACGAAGTATATATTATAGTATTGATATATTGTTACCTCTATTAGTCTTAGGTCCTGGGCAATCATCCATCTCGGCCATGCTCAAGGCCGGACCTGCCTCTCAGTACTGTTCATATATTTGTATTTGTTTGCATCTTTGATTTCTGAGAAAACAGTTTTAGAATGTTTTCTAGAGAGGCTTTCCAATTTATTGGAGGTTGGGCTTGCGTCTAATCTTGTAGTTCAAGACCCTCGAATTGTCTGACACGAAGATAAACATGCATGATAGGGGTGTGGAGGTTTCAATAAAACTAGAAAAATATAATTGCCAAAATAGTTTGTACAATATCCACATGTTTTGAAAATGATTTATCAAAATTATGCTTAATTTATAAGAAAAGTTATAAATTTTATTTTAAAAAACAGTAGTAAATTAAGAATAGTTTCGATAATCCGTTTTAAAATTTTGGGATCATTGTAAAAGTTTTCCTGATAATTGTAATTCCATTATCCATATAGCTTCGTATGTTTTAAGTCACTAATTCACGGTTCCTACTCTTCTAATTCGATCATGCTGTTACGAATTAAAAATTAAGCTATTAACCATTGCTATTCCACTGTAGTCAAAACCAGACTGTAATATTTAATTTTCATAAATCAGGACTAAACTCATGGCTTCAAGCGTGCTTTTGACTGTGACTATACGAAGACTCGACGAAGAAGAACTGTACTCTCATATATATATTTAACCCTAATTATAATTAAGTTCAGTCTTAATTTTTTAGAGAGTCTTAATTTTTTAGAGAGTCTTTCCAATTTATTGGAGGTTGCATTGTCTGAAACGAAAATAAACATGCATGAGGGTAACTAGAAAAATATAATTGCCAATGGAGAAATTTATGAAATGCCCAAAAACTAAAAAAGTTTCATGAAAAACCCACCGCTAAAAAAACTCTCATCGCGTGCCCAGAATTAGAGAAACTTATCCAAAGCGGGTTCCAAATGACCCTTTTAATTTATTCAAAGCACCCGCGAAACATACTCTTCAAAAAAAAAAAGATTTCGATTCTTCATCTTCTTCGTTACGCTGCTCACTTTCTATTATTCCTCTTCTTCGATAGGCTGCTCACTTTCGAATCTAGGCTTTTTTCTCCAAAATCTTTCCATGTCAAAACAGAGGTCAAAACATCATTTTTTTTGCGATTCTGAAATTTCGAAAGTCCGTCTAACGAAAAATTCGTTACTTTCAGGCTCCTCGAAAATACGCTCGTTTTGCGACAAACCGGACCTCGTTTCGATCTCCCAGTCAAAAGTTATGGCTTTCCAAACTTTCAACTCGCCATTCTCCGTGATAAAAATCACGGAGAATGGCCATTTCTAGTGTTAAAACGCCGGAGAATAGTCATTCTCCGTACTAAATGACGGAGAATGGTCATTATCCGTGTCAAAACCACGGAGAATTGCCATTCTCTGTGGTAAAATCACGGAGAATGGTCATTCTCCGTGATATTAACACGGATAATAATCATTCTCCGTGATCTTTACACGGAGAATGGACATTCTCCGCCATTTTTTACAACGGAGAATGGTCATTCTCCGTCTTTTTCGACACGGAGAATGATCATTCTCCGTGATATTAACACGGAGAATGACCAATTTCGTGTTAACATGGAGGAGAATGGTCATTCTCCGTATTGAAAAAGACGAAGAATGACCATTCTCCGTTTTAAAACCACGGAGAATAGCTATTCTCCGTACTAAAATGACGGAGAATGGCCGTTCTCCGTCACTTTACCACGGAGAATGGTCATTCTCCGTGATATTAACACGGATAATAATCATTCTCTGTGATCTTTACACGGAGAATGGACATTCTCCGTCATTTTTTATAACAGAGAATGGTCATTCTCCGTCTTTCTCGACACGGAGAATGGCCATTCTCCGTGATATTAACACGGAGAATGACCAATCTCGTGTTAACATGGAGGAGAATGGTCATTCTCCGTATTGAAAAAGACGGAGAATGACCATTCTTCGTGTTTAAAACCACGAAGAATAGCTATTCTCCGTACTAAAATGACGGAGAATGGCCATTCTCCGTCACTTTACCACGGAGAATGGCATTCTCCGTGTTAAAACCCATAGAAAATTGTCATTCTCCGTGGTTTTTAACACGGAGAATGCCATTCTCCGTTGTTTTTAAAACGGAGAATAGTCATTCTCCGTCATTTTAGCACGGAGAATGGTCATTCTCCGTGGTGGAGAATGGTCATTCTCCGTGGTTTTAACACGGAGAATATATATTTTTTTTAGAAATTTTTTGTCAGGAATAAAGAGTTTCATTCTTCTTTCAAAACGATGATATTTCTTATGGAAAAGTAGAAGAAAGATCTTCTCTCCACAATTGACCTAATCGTCGAAAAACTTCAAATGTCTCCACGATGAAGATGATGATGATGGTGATGATGATGATGATGACGAGCGAGGATCTGAGTTCGACCGAAGAAAAGCACACCGAACTACGAACGATCTTTGCGATCTCTGCTGAAGATGAGAGCAATGAAATTCAGATTTTCCATGAATAAGAAGAAGACGAAAATCGCAATCCAGATCTGAGTTTTTTGAATTCAAATACATATAGATGACCAATTCGCGCGGAGGGGTAGTTTCGGTATTATAAAAATAGCAGTTTCCAGCGGGTGGCATCTAAAAGGGAATCTTAGAATATTTAACGTGAAAATACATAATTCTGGATATTTCATAAAACTCATCCAGCGGGTGGGCATTTCATAAAAGCCCACCCCGAAATTGGGTTTCTCAGCAATTTCCAGTTGCGAATTTTTTTTTTTTTTAACAATATCCACATGTTTTTTAAATAATTTATCAAAATTATTCTTAATTTATAAAAAAATTATAAATTTTATTTTTAAAAACAGTAGTAAATTAAGAATAGTTTTGATAACCCGTTTTAAAAATTTGGGAATATCGTAAAGTTTTCCTGATAAGTGCAATTCCATGTAGCTTTGTATGTTCTAGGTCACTAATTCACGGTTCCTTCACTTTTGATAACCCTAATTATAATTAAGTTCAGTCTTAATTAAAGAAGGTTATGATCATCTCTACAATTCAATATAAGGAAACGCAGGTTCCCACGTTTTGCTTAAAATCATATATAATATATACTGCGATTTGTATTCGCGGTCAATCCCCACGTTTGAGAGGGTTACCAACTCTTTCTTGATGGAGTTGGGTGGGTCCATAATGCGTGACAGCTTCATGGGTGTGGGGAGCTTCGTCATTTGATATTAATATCCTTAGATAAGGATTGTGGGAGGAAATTCCTTAGTAAAGATACCTCAAATCAATATTTTAAAATTCGAATCGGATCTGAGTTCAACTAGGGTTTAAATAGACTTTGTTTGATTTGGCTCAAATAGATAATATATCAACATTTACTTATTAGTTTGGTTTGGTTTGGTTCTTAGCATGTTTGTTTTGATTTAATTTTTCAACTATAAGGTCTCTCAAAACCAAATCAAGAACCAAATGGTCCAAATCTCACACGAGACGTATATTTTTAATTAAAAAAAAAAAAAATCAAAGTTGGTCGGTTCAATTGTGAACCGGTTCGTCCGGTTCATCTGTTAGAACCGGTTCCCAAAAAAAGTCGACAGTTCTTTAAAACACCTAGTTTATGTCAGATCGGACCGATTTTTGGGCAAAATCAGTCAGACCGTCGGTCCGGTTCTGACAACACTGACCTCAATCTCAGCTGTAATCTACTTATTTCGTTAGGGTCTTGCAATAATATATATTTTTTATGGATTTTGAGGAAGAACCGAACTTTTATGAAGTATTTTTAAAAAAAAATTGTTTGATAATTTTTTTTGAGACACTGATTCTGGTCTACTCAAAAATTTGCAAGAACATGTACTAACTTTTTTTTAAGTCACCGGCTTGTACAAGAAAGATTAAATATGGTTCTGATGCCATGTTAAAGTTAATCCCCTTGCCTTCTTCACCAACATCCTCCTCCTCCTCTCCTCCTTCTTCTTCTTCTTCTTCTTCTTCTTCTGCCGAGTTGAGATCAGAGATCATAATCAAAAGTCAAGTTTAAAAGTATGAAGTGAAGGGACAAATCTTCTCACCTGTCATGGGCATTTCCTATGTGCAGTAGTTTGTTCAGTTGGGCCACAAGCTTAGTTCGGTTGGACCGCGAGCTTAGCGAGATGGTGCAACCATTTGAGGAGAGGCATTAGTTCACATGTGGTTTCTATGATGAGGATTTTAGAGTTGAGACCTGAGAGTGAGAGTGGAAGCACAAAGCTACATGTTTGTATTTGTATTGCAAACAAAGATTAGTTACAGAGGTACACCCTCTCCATAATGCTGTTGCCACTACATCTTTGTATGGACTGCTTTGTTACTCGCTACTCTCACCATAAAAATTTGTCATGTTTCTTTCCCATGTACATACATAGGCCCGGACCGAGTAGGAAGCTCATGAGACACTTGTCTCAGGCCCAAAAAATTTAAGAGCACTAAAATTTTATTTTTTAGTATATATGTATAACATATTCCATTGCAATTGGGTCCAGTTGAGTTCTTTGTGCGCAGCAAAGCAAACCAAGACCTTTTAATTGAAATACTTTATTAGAGTTTGTAATTGTTTGCTTCCGGCCGGCTGTATTGAGGGACAAGCACTTTCCATTTTTATACATTCAAAAGAGGACAATCACTTTCTTTCCCATTCTCATGTTGGCTCCAAGCGCTTCCTTAATTCCTTTCCTCCTCCACGTTGTTGATTGCTCCGCGGGTAAGTTTTTGAAAAAAAAAATATATATATTTTTGATAAATTTGTTATACTACGCATCTATCAGACCTTAAAAGTTTCCTCCATGCTTGTTGATGCTTCAGTGCTTCTTAGCTAATAGCTATTAGTATTATCATAAAAACGAACTAAGCAATAATATTAAAAATTATCAAAACAACCACTATTTATTAATTTATATTTTTGTAGGTGAGTTTTATAATTTATTAATATACATTTTTGTAATATTGATGATTAGGTGTGTTCTAATTGTTTCTTTTTTTTGTAATTTATTAATAAATTTTTTTTTTCCACAAGTATGTTCTAATTGTAATTTTTTTGTAGCTTTTTTAGAAAGAGAATCCTATGGTCGACTCCTGAACTAAAAGACCTACTAGAATCAGTCACTTTTTATTATGTGAGTTTTATAATTTACTAATATATATTTTTATATAGATTGTTGTTTATCTTTATATGTGGTAGACCAATTATTGAAGAAATTTTTTTGTCATTTTATTGCATAATTATTTCTATTAAGATTGAAATCAACTAATAGAGAAACTGAGAAATAAAATATTTTTATATTTATTGTTGATTGTTTATTTGTTGTTATTTATTATTATTTGTTGAAAAATTATAAGTCATCTGGTTGCATAGTGTTCGTATCTAGTTAAGCAAACGTGCCTCCAATAAAAAACAATTTGGTGAAAAAAAATTCTGTTTGCCGAGCACTACTACAATATAATATGAACATTAAACTTTGAGAGCACTACTTTTAGAATTCGTCTCAGAACTCAAAATCGAAAGTACGTCACTGACTATGTCATGGATATATAGATTTTGTGGCTCTAAAACCAAGTTAGATTTTGTTGGATTAATCTCTTTTTTGGTTGAGCGCTCAAAAGGGGGTGCCAATGGTGTTGGTAATTTACTCCTACATTGGATAGAAGGGAGGAACATGAGGTGTAGATAATTGGAATTGGTTCAGGTCTTACATGAAAATTTTCTTTTAAGACATATGAGTCCAATTCAACATCGTACCTCATGAGCCAACTCCGATTCGGATCACACCGCATTTCCAACAAATAGTATCAGAGCCCCTTGTTGCAGGGCTGTTTTGGAACAGATGGCGATGAACGTTCATGTGTATACACAGCAGAAATATGCAAATGTAGCAAGCCCTCAAAAGGAGGTGACAATGGTGTTTGCAAAATTGTACACTTCACCTAAACTTTGAAGTTATACAACCGTATTTGTATTTCTCTTTGAAGTTATACAACCGTATTTGTATTCCTCGTATTCCTAGGACTGACACCAAAACAAAAATTTCTCATATTAGTATGAAATTATGGAGCAGATTTCTAATATTAACCCTATTGTCATGTGTAGATTATTGTAGTATATACAAACTTTTCATTCATTCTGTTACTTGTGTAAAGTTATAAAAAGAAAATTCATGCTTAGAAATCATCCACCTCAATCTAGTTTGCAGATACAGTTAAGGACAACTTTTCTGAAGCTGATTTTCATCCTTGGGTGGACCTTTAAACCTTTTGATACATTCTTCTGTTAATGCTAATCTTTATCCAGTTTGTGTACAATTATGAGCGAACTGGTCATTTTTTTACATGCATACTTTCAAGTAACTTTGATAGTTCCAACAACATCTTTCATCTCTCCTAGCATCTACAGATGTTAATATTTGAGGAGGATGCACTGGATCATGTTGGTTCCCGATCGTTTGCTGATGCTTCAGAGGACGACGAGGGCAGGGCCGGCCTTGAGTTAATGGGGGCCCTAGGCAAAATTTTAAAATGGGGTCCATATATAATATAAAAAAATTGAACTAAAAAATGATACAGCCAAGACTAGAACCTAGGACCTCTTATGTACAAGTATAACAAACTACCACTACACTAGAAATATTTTATGATAGAAAAGGATTATATTATATATTAGTTCTATATTCAATATAAGATTACTAATATATATATACATTTAAATTAATTTTTTTGGGCCCTCAAATTTTATGGAGTCCTGGGCGGTCGCCCTGGCCGCCATGGGCCAGGGCCGGCCCTGGACGAGGGTTAGTAGTGTTGTAGAAAAGGCTCAATCGGAGGATATATATTTTTGTAACAACTCGTATGGAATCCTACCTTGTCATGATTACGATAGTTGGCACTTGAACCTATTATACTTACTAGTTGTTACCTAACAGTTGGTACTTAATTTCCAGATATACTAGAGAGTTATCCAAGAATAAGTACTTTACATTATTAAAGTTTTGATACCATCAATATTTTATTTTTCTCCAAATGTATTACTAGCTTTGATCCCAATGATTTAAGGGTAAAATCTATGTTGTTATTGCTTTAGTGGTTGTCAATTCCAATATTTTGCCAAAATTAAATGCAGTATATATAATAGATAGTATTATCGATTTTTTTTTTTTTAAAATGAAAACATAATTTTTAACAATGATTAATCAATGTTGTAAATAATTGTTTCACAACGTTTATGAGTTATTGCTAATATCGTCAATTATAACTTATAGTTAAAATTATCGTTGAATATATGACAACATATGAAAGACTTTGTGCCATAGCTATTTTACAACATTAACTAAATGTTGTTAACACCTGTACGGCAATAAACGATAAACATTGTGAAATACTTATATACAACATATTTTAAACAGTTATTTTGATGTAAGAATGACAATATTGAAATAATGTAAATGGTGGTTTGCAATATTTATAAAACATTGTTAAAGTTATAATGACAACAAATTGAAATCATTGTTTAAATTAATATTTACAACGTGAAGAAATCATTGTTAAAATGATAAAACACAGTTAAAAAATATATATTTACAACATGTTTGCAATGATAGCCTGATGTTGTACAAACATCTCAAATTTTTTACAGCACCTTGAGCTATAACATTTTTGAAAACATCGCATAAAATGGTATTAATTAACAATGTTTATCCAACATTGTAGAAGGAATTTTTGTTGTTGTAGTGTTAAACAAAGTGTTAAAGTTATTAGAGAGAGATGGTGCTAAAGAGGGGACATGGAGAAGTTCAGGTTAGAACTCCACAACTAGGTCAGATATCATGCGAAAGCATGATCACAAGATGAAATGGATATTCCTTAATGGTGCTCATTTCACCCTATGTTACTGAAAATAAATGTTCATTAATTCATGTTGCTTTACAAAGAGGCCTGAAATATATGGGATCTGGTTTTTGCATAGTGGAGGGGAGGCTGCTGGAAACCATGAATTAAATGCTTCCTTATAGAGATTAGAGGGAAGAGGGCAGCAGTCTTATGAATCAATAATGTTACGGGGAGAGGTATGAAACCGAACTAGCGTGGCTCTTGTGGTTACCGAGGAGAGGTAAAAGATTTTGGTTGGATGGCGGAAGATCAGTGGATCGAGTCACGAAGACGTATTATTTCTTCCATTTATTTGTTAAGAGCTAGGGACAATGAGTTTAAGAGACATGCAATGCAGCGTGTTCAAATTTTCGTGCGTGTCATCGAAAATCTCAAAATAATAATAATAATGTTATGGGGATACACTTTTTTGACACACTTCATAGTCACACTGATGTGACATGCATTACTGAATGTCAATTTTTTTTTAAAAGGAAAAAAAATTTGACATCTAATAATACATTACCAAATTAATAATACTATGGAGTATTTCAAAAAAAATTTGTATCCCCATAGTATTACTTCTGCTGAATATTATACAACAATAGATTCCTTTAGAGGGAGCAATGGATACTTACATTGGTGGTGGACTGCATATTTCGCCAGTTAGCTCCCTCACCTTCTCGCATTGCAGCTAAGGCACTCTCTATATACAACAGTTACAATGATGACCCAAATGATAACTCAGCCGATCTCCAGCTATCCCGAAATAACCCAGACGGCAGTTGGACCCCCCCTGAGTTTGGTGTCATCAAAATAAATGTTGACGGAGCAATCTCCAACTCTCACATCGCAGCAGCTGCAATAGCTAGAGATTCATCGGAGAAATTTTTATCCGGCAAAACCTCTGTTATTCCAGCTTACCACGATGATTCCAACCCCCTGAAAGCCGAGATCATTGCTATCCATATGGGTATCCTCCTGGCACGAGAGAGAGATCTACCCCGCGTTATCATCGAAGGTGATTCTCTCCTTGCAAACAAGATCATCAATGGGGATAGAAGCCTGATCCCATGGAGACTCCAAGACACTGTCTCAGCCTTGACGAGAGACTTGGACCCGGACAACCGTCCTGCTTTCCAATTCATCAGGAGATCGGGTAACAATGCTGCCCACATGCTTGCAACTTTCGCCCTTGCGAATTATCTCTCTTCAAATTTTTCTACCCTGCCTGAGCACATTTCCCAGGCCATTGTAATGGAATCTCCTCATTCAGCTGAGAACGAGTTCTCTACAGCATAATAAAGTCTCTCTGCACTCCTTCAAAAAAAAAAAACATTGGTGGTGGACTAATAATAATGCCTTTACTGTTAGATTATTATATTGGCACATTACTAATGGGGGGAGTTGAGGCAGAGCATGCCAAAGTTGTTTGGTCTATTAGGTCACCTTTGAATTTTCCTATGGCTAACATGCAAAATTGCTATTTTAACCAAAGATAATCTAATGAAGATCCAAATTTTCCTATGGCTAACATGTAAATTGCTATTTGCCCAAAGATAAATCTAATGAAGCATAATTGGGTTAGGTTTAACACTTGTGTAAGGGCCATTTGTTGGGAGGTGTATAGATGTTTTAATAGAAAATATAATTTTATGAGTTTGGCTACACAAATTCAAATAGGTACTTTGGTTATAACATGTAGGGTTACTTTTTTTTTTTTTACATTTAGGCTCTTGAGGTTCTTAAAAAAATTAAAGAATAAGATACATGTAACCCAACAACTATTAATGGTCAAGTTTTTAATTTTAAGAACTCTTGAGTTCCTTTAGGAATTTTGGGTTCCTAGTCGAACTCTAAGTTTCAACTTGCATCAAATATATTAGCTAACATTAATTTTGGATTACAGTGATATATCTTTTGACTTTCTCTTGTAGTTGGGACTTTCTACATGAGTTTATCTTAATATTATGTATAAACCACTCTTTAATAAAGTATGAAGGTTTACCATCTCATCTTTTCTATAGAAAAAACCCTTTCTTTGAATGGACAAGAAGAAGAAAAATACAGAGAGAATAGTTTTTAAAAGGGTCTGCTACATTGAATTGCTGATCATGTGTACACTTAAAAAACAATTTGAATCTACATTTTGCTATAAGAATGGAATAGATGCCATTTGTCGGTAGAAAAATGATCAGTTGGAAGTATTATTTCTGTAATTATTAAGCCCCATAATCTTACATCACTCTTGCTAAGAACTGGCCATATGTCAGTAGAGGATCAGGGTCCACATTTTCTACAAATGTTCCCATTTGTCATATACAAGCAACTAATGTCAACACTATACATTTTTAATCCTCAATCTAAGATGCTATATATTTCATATATTCAAATATGTGTAACTCAAATGATTATGATTTTGAGACATAGCATCTACTAATATATAATCTAAATAGTATGGTTATTTTTTTTTAACACTTTCTTACTTAAAAATAAAAAGATTTAAGGATAAAAATATCATCTACTCATTTATGATGAATGAGTGAATCCTTTAGGTTAATATCTTAACCGGTTGAATACAACTAAATTCAACCTAATCTAATTTTTAATATTTTACTATAATTTAATCTCTAAGTTAAAATTAATCCAAAAGAATAATACTTAGGATAGTTGAATTTATTTTAAAATCTAAATTGTTACCTATATTAGACGAGAAAATAAATTTGAATTAATGAGATAAGAGCATTCAATTTTGTATTTTCCTAGAAAAGAATTCTTAGTTAAAACTTATTTTTTTTTAAAACATATCTAATCCAAAATTTATTTTTTAAATTCAATATAATATAAGTATCTTAAAAGACAAGAGATTTTTAATTAATTGCTTATGATCTATAATCAAATTAAATAATAATATGATTATTATTACTATTAAAATAATATGAATATGGACTATATTAGTCTCTCTCTCTCTTTCTCTGTGGTACTATATTTCTTCACTCGAAATTGCACACACAACACGTGTGCTCCGATCCCTCGTTCTTAAAGAAACCAGAAGCGTCTACGCACACACACACACATTTTTTTTTTGAGGTGTCCTTTCTCCATGCCGGGCCAGGACCCAAAGCCACTCAGCCGTCCGGGGGAGGATTCGAACCTGAGATCTTTGCTCGGACGGCCTCCTGCACTACCACTAGGCTAGTGCCTTGGGGACACACACACACACACAATATATATATATATATATATATATATATATATATATATATATATATATATATATATATATATATATTGAAAAACACCCCCCATTTTATTAATCAAGGCTCAAAATGCCGAAGCCACGTATACAAGGCACAAAAAGGAAAGCCTATACAAGTATACAACAAAATGGAACGACGAGAGGGGGGGGGGGGGGGGGCTGTTCTGCCGCCCAGAGGATGGGAGGCCGGCAAGGGCTAGGGGTGGATCGAGGACCAGAAAGCTTTCGGACTGTGGTTGCACAGGGTGCTCCGTTTACAACATTGGCGGAAGACTTCCTGGATGAGCTGGTCGGCTGAGTATTGGTGACCCTCGTATCTCGCCTTGTTGCGATTCTTCCAAATCGCCCACGTAGCGGCCGCTGCGACGATCTGGTGGCCGTGGAAGGTAGAACCCTATTGTCCTGCCTGATCGTTGAAGCGTCCACTACCTTGGACTATATTGTAGTGCTGGTTTAGGGTCCTCCAGATGCTTCCTGGCAGGCTTCCCTGACAGAAGATGTGGTCAATGGTCTCCGTCTGACGGTCAGAGCAGCAATTGCAAGCTGACGCTAAGCTGATCCCAATGGAGGGAAGGATGTCGTCGGTCGGCAGTTTCTTCCTAATGACTCTCCACATGAGGAAGGACCACTTCTTAGGGATACATGAATGCCAATAGCTCGCAATGATATGATGCGGCTGCCCGGGCCCTCGAGCAGCGTTTCTCGTCGATCTCACCGAGAATTCCCCGGAGGCCTCAAGCGACCACCTTAGGTCGTCATCCTCGCGTCCGAGGCTAAGTCCGTACTGGCGGATGCTGTCAACCGTTTCGTTACCGGAGCAAATGCAAATTTTGTCCCAGTTCCAGTCGTTAGTATCTGAGTCCCACAGGTCTCTGATCCTGCTTGATCTGGGGGTCGTCGAAATATTCGGGATTAGGCAGTTTCCGATCCATCTCTCCAGGAATGGATCCGAGTCTCCGGTACCCAGTTGGAGTCTCATTGCCGGCTCAGCGAAGTCGCATCTAATAAGGATACGACGCCAAGCCGCTGAAGATCTGCCGTTGGATATGGCCACAGATGGGTGGATGTGTTTGAAGTACCTGGCCTTCATAAACCTGGTCAATAAGTTCTTGCTTATACGTAGTTTCCACCATAATTTTATCGAGAAGGCTTGAACGATGTGATTGAGTTTGGTGAAACCCAGACCCCCTTCCTCGGTGGGATGAGCCATGGCCTCCCAGCTGGCCCAGTGATGTTTGTCTTGCCCTTTGTTGTGCCCCCAAAAGAAATTACAAAAGAGCTGCTCGATCAAAGAGAGAACCTTCTTAAGCGGGGAGCATGTAACCAGAGTATGGATGGGAATGGATGTGAGAACATGTTTGATGAGGATGTGAGCACATGTTTGATGAGGATCATCTTGCCGCCCGGGGATAATGTGGCATTATGCTACCCCTCCAGTTTTTTCTAATTCTAGTGATCAAGTTCTCAAAGATGCCACCGTTGGATTTCTCGTATACAAGGGGGCACCCGAGATAGTTGAACGGAGGGTGGGTAACAGAGAAGGATGTTAAGTTGGAGAGACTGATTGCATTCTCTCTTTTGATGCTGTGGTGGGCATAGATAACGCTTTTGGAATGATTGATCTTCTGTCTGGAGCATCTAGAGTACTTCTGTAAGGTATTATAGACCACCTCTATAGTACCAACCTTTCCGGATGAGAAGATGAGTAAATCGTCGGCGAAGGCCAGGTGGGTGATGATAGGGCATCCACTGGAGGTGTGATACCCTCAACTATTTCAGTTTTTCAACTTAATACCCTAAACTTTTTTACTCAACAACTCGATACCCTCAGCTATTTTAGTTTTTCAACTTAATACCTAAAACAAAACAAAAATCGAAACTACCCTTAGCTCCCTCTCTCTCTTCCCATGCACCCCCTCCCTCTCCGATCGATGCCCCCTCACCTCCTACGACGGTGCGCGAGGAAGGGGTACTGGTGGAGGAGGGGGGGTGGAGGGTGGAGGCGGCCGACGACGAGAGGAGGGGGCGCGGGTGGAGGCAAAAAAGGAGGGCAGTGGGAGGAGAGGGGAGGTGCGTGGGTGGCAGGAGGGAAGCGGGGGGGGGGGGATGGGGTGGGCGAGGCAGAGGGGGGAGGGAGCTGGGGGGTGGCTGGAGGGGGGAGAGGGAGGGGGAGGGTGGGCGGATTGGGGAGGAGTGGGAGGGGGTGCGGGTTGGGGGTAGTTTTAAATTTTGAGTAGGGACATTATTGTCCAAAAAAAAAATTCAGGATATCAAGTTGAAAAAAAAGGTTCTAGTATCAAGTTGAAAAACAAAAATATTTGAGGGTATCAAAGTGCAATTAAGCATATATATATATATATATATATATATATATATATATATATATATATATATATATAAAATGAGACTTTTATTGATGTAGTAGGCACAAAATGCTGAAGCCTATACAGGTATACGCGCCACGCGCGAGAAGACAGCAAAAACAATAAGAGGCCGCAAGCACAAAAGGATGCCCAAAACGGCACCTCGCAATCGCGGCGACATGCCTAAGCGGCAGTGGAGGTGAAGGCCTCCCAAAAGCTAGGCGGGGAGTGACGGCCGCGCCGGGCCGCTTTGTGCACTTGTCTGGCGGCCTCCCTGATGAGTAGGTCTGAATTGTATTATCGATCTTCATATCTCCATTTGTTTCGATTTTTCCACAGAACCCAAATACCGGCGGCCACGACGATTTGATGACCATGAGATCTGCTCCAGTGGGCCAGGAGATCATTGAGGCCGCCCAGCTGGTGGTCCTGCAGGCATTTGGAGGATAGAAATGTCTACAACTGAGTTACACGGTCGCCGACGAGAAGAATGTGCTCCGCAGTTTCAACTTGGTGAGATGAGCAGCAGTGGCACCGCGATGCTAGGCTGAAGCCGAAGGATGTTATGATATTGTCGGTTGGGAGTTTTCGTCTATGGGCTCTCCATATCAAAATGGACCATTTGATAGGGATGCACGCCTGTCAAAACGGAGCAGTATAAGGGGCCGGGGTACTAATGCCTCTAGCCACAATCCTAGCCGAAGCTAAGGAGAAGGTACCGCCATGGTTGGGTGACCACCACACAGTATTCAGGGTATCTACGATCCTTAAGTCCGCAGCAGCGATGCCGTTGACCGCCTCTGTGCCAAGCCGAGTGCAGACCCTGTCCCATCTCCAACCAGGGGCACTGTCCCACAGCTCTCGAATTTCACGAGGATGTAAGTGAGTCCGAGACTGCTGGATCACCTCGTCCCCCATCCAACGTTCGTGGAACATCGACGAGCGGCCGTCTCCGAGCTTGAGTCGGATGATGGGTTCGACGAGGCTCCGGCCATGTAGGATGCGCCGCCAAGAAGCTGAAGATCTGGAGTTGGCGATAGCAGACGCGAGGTGAGAGAGTCTGAAATATCGATCCATCATGAACCTAGTCCAAAGTGACTTGTCCGAGCGCAGCTTCCACCAAAGTTTCATAGAGCAAGAGTCGATGATGTGGGTAAGTCTGCTGAATCCCAGTCCTTCCTCCTCTGTAGGTTTGGCCATGGAATCCCAAGTGGCCCAGTGATGTTTATCCTTTTCGTCATAGTGACCCCAGAAAAAGTTGGCAAATAGGGCTTCAAGTGAGTAAATGAGTTTTTTCGAAGGGGCGCAAATGTCCAGGGTGTATATGGGGATGGTGGATAGGACATGCTTGATCAGAATCAACTTGTTACCCGGGGATAAGGTCGCGTTGTGCCATCCTTCGATTTTGGTTCTGATTTTGCTAACAAGATTCGTGAAGATGCCAGTATTGGACTTGCCATAAACCAATGGACAGCCTAAGTAGAAGAATGGAGGATAAGCTGTAGAAAAGGAAGTCAAGGTGGAGAGCATCGCCGAGTGAGTCATGTCTGCTTTGTGGTGAGTGTAGATGATGCTTTTGCTGGCGTTGATGCGCTGGCCCGAGCATCTAGCATATTTCTCCAGCGTGGTATGAACCACCTCGACAGATCCGAGATCTCCAGTCGAGAAAATAAGAAAGTCATCAGCATATGCCAGGTGCGTAATCAGCGGGCAGCCAGTTGTAGTATGGAAGTGATGGAATCTGGAAGTATTGGCCATGCTTTTGAGGTTTCTGCTGAGAGCTTCTGCCATGATTATGAAGATGGTGGGGGAGAGCGGGTCACCATGTCTAACCCTACGGCTGGCAGTAAAGAAACCTGTAGCCTGACCGTTGATGACTGTAGAGAACCATGAGTTGCTGACGGAGCGGAAGATGATGTCGATCCAAGATTCGGAGAAACCGAACGCCCTAAAAATCCAAATCATGAATTGCCAGTCCAGGCGGTCGTATGTTTTCTCTATGTCAAGTTTAATGTTGACATTACCCCCTCTGGATGGGAATTTCATGTATGTTATCATTTCTTGGGCTAGGAGAATGTTGTCAATGATGTTCCGGCCAGGGACAAAACCACTTTGCTATTCGGAGATAATCTTCGGAAGAAGAGTGAACATACGTTGTTGATGATCTTCGAAATAATTTTGTTGGTGAAAGTGCACAGGCTGATGGGTCTAAAGTCTTTGAAGGTCTCCGGGTTATCTTTTTTGGGTATAAGGATAAGGTTGGCACTAGAGATGGCTTTGGGGTAGGTAGCCCCTTGAAAGAAAGCGATGGTGGCCTCGAGGAAGTCATCTGCGATCAGATCCCAGCACGATCTAAAGAAAATACCCGAGAAACCATCCATCCCAGGAGCACTATTTTCATCGAGTTTCCAGTCAGCGTTCTTAAATTCCTCGAAAGAGGGAGGGGTGAGGAGCAGCTCATTATCCCCATCGGAGATCAAATTGGGGTTTTTAGCCAGGAACTCATCATCCTTTGTTATGGCTTCTTTGGAGAATAATTTGGAGTAGAAGTCGGTGGCCTCCTCTTGAATACGGGTCTGTTTATCTAACCGGTTTTCGTTCATGTCGTTGATTTGGTGTAGATGAAGCTTGTGCCTGCGACCCTTGACACAAGAGTGAAAATAGCTCGAATTGCGGTCTCCCTCCGAGTCCCATTTTAATCTGGCCTTCTGCTTCCAGAATTTCGTCTCCACCTTCAGACGGGACTTGAGAATGGCTTTGGCCAAGTTGAGTGCGGACCGGGCCTGCGGGGATCTGTCCGTGGCGAACTAGATCTTAGCTCTGTTGATGTCATCCTCTGTCGTTCTGACCGCTTGGAAAATATTACCGAAGGCGGACTTGCTCCACGAAGCGAGGGCCTTCCTAGTTGCTTTGAGTCTAGCAGCAATCCGGGTAAGGGGTTCCGGGTCGTCCTTAGAGAGCCACACCGATGCGACGATGTTTCTGAATTGCGGATGATGCCTCCAGAAGTCCAGAAACCGGAAGGCTTTTTTAATGGGGTTATTACTGCTACTAAGCTCAATCAGAAGGGGAGAATGATCCGATTCAGTGGTGTTGAGGTGGAATAGTTTGGTGATGAGACCTATGTCGTTCCACCAAATGTTGGTCAAAGCGCGATCGAGGCGAGAGTATTATCTTCTAGCCCCTTTCATGCATGTTGTACCAAGTGAAAGCGTTGCCTGTGAAAGGAAGAGTGCTGAGATGGGCGTTAAATATGAAGTTGTTGAAATCATTCATGGCCTGCTGTGGTGGCGGACGACCCTCAGACTTCTCTTTGCTGTAAGAGATAGTGTTGAAGTCGCCAATGCATAGCCACTGGCGGTTGTTACTTTGGGGGTAAGTCTCCAGCAACGTGTTCCAGAGGATCCTGTGCTTCGGGAGGTCACAGCTTCCGTGAACAGTAGAAAGGAGGGAGCGAGTAGGGTGAAGCGAATGTTCCATCCAGCAGGAGAGCGCCTGTCTAGTGTCCTGTGCGATGCTGAATCTGATATCAGCAGCGAAGAGGATCCATATGTCATTGCAGCCGTAGGCCGCAGCCTGAAATCCAAGCTGAAGTTGT
The DNA here is from genome assembly GCA_029216955.1 of Iris pallida. Lineage (NCBI taxonomy): Eukaryota > Viridiplantae > Streptophyta > Magnoliopsida > Asparagales > Iridaceae > Iris > Iris pallida. The sequence goes on from JANAVB010006800.1 coordinate 17,084,107, forward strand.
ATGGCTTTAATTCTTTTTGTGGGAATTTTTGGTTCGATAATGACTAAAATGTCAATCTTATGCATCTTCTAGAGGCTGATGATTCTATTCAGCGTCAGTTTATTGGCCAGACCTAGAACGTTCCAAGAGAGGATGTTAAGCATTGGATGGAGGAGGCGGTGGGTGGTTGGTGAGTTTCGCGGTGGCCCTCGTGGTCATGGCCTACGTCAGCTCTGTGTTGTGTTTTTTCTTCTTTTTGTGTGGGTTTTTGGGGGCGCTCCGAGTGGGATAGAGGCTTTCTCCTATGAGGCAGGCGGGCTTTGATAACGGCTGTCAGAGAGCTCCAGCAGCAGGGGGGTCTGCTGGGTCTATTTCTGCCAGGGTATTCAGGGGATTATTTGGATCCAGGAAACCTGCGTCCTTTGTTTGGGGGAATCTGTCCGACTGAGCGAAGTCAAAGTTATAGGCTTCGCCGGCAATGTCGATATTGTGAACGGCAATATCTGAGGAAGGTTGCCCTGGGGAGCTGATAAGCGCCGGTTGTTCCTCCTCCGCACTTGCCTGAAGATTTTCGTCATTCTGGCCGTGGTCGGCCTCTGAGCTCAAACATGGGGGTAAGGGACATTCCAGATTGATCTCTGTTGGGATGCATGCGAGGATGGTGAATGGATTATCGAGGGTTATATTTGGGGGGTTGTAGGGGATGATGGCGCCGTCCTGTGGTCTAATCGGGCGGAGGGGGGTGGCGGGCTATTGTTGTTGGAGGAAGGATGGAGATTGGGTTGTTGACGGATTGGGGATGTGGGAGCAGTGGGAGCCTCTTTCGAATTTTTTGATTTACGGGTGCCAGCCTTCTTTAGCTCGGGATGAGCTCGGAAATAGTACTGAAGGACGTGTCCTCTCATTTGGCAGTGTTTGCAGAATAGGATGTTGTTGTCATATACTAGCGTCTGGTGGTGTGTACGATCTCCTAGCTCGAGCTGAATCTGGGTGGGTGGGTCGTTTGCAAGGTCGAGTTCGACACAGAACTTGGCATAATTGCCTTTTGAGAGGTTTTTTGTTTCTTCGACTATCGCCACCAGCGTCCCGAAAGAGCTGGTAATACGCTTCAGCACAGTCGGCACGAAGCAAACAAGGATATGGTTGGGTAAGGTGATCCATGTTGCAATGGTCGTTGAATCGACTTTGGTGCTAAAGTTCGGAGACCATTTAACGATTTTAACGATCTGGGATGCAATTCTGGTAGAACCTTTAGCCCAGACCTTGGCGAAGTCGGAAGGGGAGGAGAGGTGGAGGTACAGGTGTTTGGGGTCTAGCAGGGTGACCCGGTAAGCTGCAGAGAGGCCCCATCCTGCAATGGCCTCCTTGACTATCACGGTTTTAGGGCAACCCGTTGAAATTTTCAGAACGAAAGTCTTCGCAAAAGAGGAGGAGAGCGAGGTAATTTCGACTGAGAATGGGATGCGGATGTCTTGACCGTCGATAGGAATTTAGAATTCTACATCCGAAAGATCTATCTCCTGCACTGGGGGGTCAATCTGTCTACCTCGGTCAGGCCGGAGAGCCGCAGCATAGGAAGTAGCAGTGGGCATAGCCTTGGGGACGCCGGGGGGAGGATCGGACACCAGCGACTAATGCGAGAAAAGAGGATATTGTGGCGATGTGGCCTGGCGGGGTCTCCGCACCGCCGCCGGCAGATGAGAGGGTGCATGCGCCGGGCGCAAGGGGCATTCCGTCCGCTGGGTGAGTTCCAGGGATGAATGATGGAGAGGGCGGGGCAGAGCACCGCTGGAGATGGTCAGGCGCAGGTCCCCGGGCGCCCGGAGAAAGCGACAGACCCGAGGGAAGAGCTGGCACATGCCTCATTGAGGAGGGGTAGGATGCATGACCTGCGGGCTTGGGCATAAGTCTGGGAGGAGAGGAGACGGGCGCATTGCCTGTGGAGTAGATCGTATGGCCTGCGATGGCAAGGAGAGGACATGCCCCAGGGAGACCGCGGGCGCATGTCCCAAGCTCCTCCTGTCCTGAGGGACCCGGAGGAGAAATCCTACCCAGAGCCGGGTTAGGTGAGCGGCCTACTGCAGTCCCCTGCACATCGACGACAGCGAAGGGCTCAACAGTTCCATCGACCGATGGCTACCGTAGCGGAGAGGCTACGGTCGGGACGGTGAGTAGGCCGGGAGCCTGATCGGCGGTCCACCGAAGTTTCGGTACGATACCGGGCCCGGAGAGACCGACAAGGGTCAACTGCGCCCTCGTCCAAGCCGGGGCGGGGCGACGAGGGCACCGATGGGGTGGACGAGGGAGAAAGGGGTGACGGGGGGGACGACGGAGCGGGGGAACTCCAATACCGTCGGCGTCCGGAGCGCTTACGGAGCTTGCCTCCGGTCCCTAGTGCCGATGTCGGACGGCCAGCGTGGCGCCAGGAGCCGGGGATCGAGGAGAAAAGTGCGGCAGCGGGAGAAGTGGGGGTGCCGACAGCGAAGGACAGGAGCTCGGGGAAAGCACGCCGCCGTTGACTACGCCCTAAGCAGAAAAGGCCACGTGGCCCGGGAGGCCACAATCGGAAACTGTGCCCAAGGGCACGTGGCCATGGAGACCCCGGCCATCGATTGCGCCCGGGTGCCCAGCTCCCGCACCATGAATAGCGCCAGCAGCTGCTAAAGTACGTGGCCAAGGGAACCACCTCCCTGGATTGCTCCAGAGGATGTGGCTCCCGACGAGAGCGCGAGACCCGGGAGCGCACATCCCTGGACTGCGCCAGGGGGCACTGCACCCAAAGAGACTGCGCCAGAGTGTGCGGCTCCCGATGATATCGCGGGACCCGGGGAAGGCATGCCGCCGTTGACTGTGCCAGAAGCAGAAGAGGCCACGTGGCCCGGGGGGCCACAACCGGAGACTGCGCCCAAGGGCACGTGGCCAGGGAGACCACGGCCAACGATTGCGCCCGGGTGCCCAGCTCCCACACCATGAAGTGTGCCAGCCGCTGGCAAAAGCACGTGGCTGAGGGATCTACTGCCCTGGATTGCGCCAGAGTCCACTGCTCCCGACGAGAGTGCGAGACCCGGGAAAGGCGCACATCCTTGGACTGTGCCAGGGGGCACTGCACCCAAAGAGAGTGTGCAACCCGAGGAGTCTATGCTCGAGGCAACGGTTCCAGGCGGGAAAATGATGGGATCCACGTGCTTCCAGGCTGTACGATCTACCGAAGCGGTGCCCGAGGCAGCGCGCTCCCCGATGCAGGATAACGACTGAGGTCGGGGGGCCGTCGATGGCTCAACGTTGGACGTCAGCTCCGGTCGGCCAATGCCACCCTGAGGAAGGGCGACACCTAAAGCTCCACCAAAACTGGACACGCACGTGGGAGGGAAGCATCCAGGCCCGCCGACGGAGGGAAAATCGTCCGCAGCCGCCGCTGAAACGAAGGCGGAGGGAGTAGCCGCAGAGGACTGCGAGAGGGGAAGGTCGAGCGTCTGATCCGCCGACCGCTAGGAAAATAGGGGGTGGAACCAGACATGGAGGCGAAGAGTAGGGGGAGACGGGGAAGCGAACGGGGGCGGCTGGAGGCGCCGCCGGCCGCCGGGCGAAAGAAGACAACAGTCAAGGGGGGCCGTTCGCCCCAGAAGCGCCCGCAAGAGCAACTCAGAGCTCATCTTATATATATATATATATATATATATATATATATATATATATATATATATATATATATATATATAAAGAGTCTTCAAAACGGCTCAGAAGTGAGCCGTCTAAGCCGTATGAATATCATCAACCATTTAAATAAAATTTTAAAAAAAATAATAAATAACTACCTAAATATTCCACTAATTATTTTTTACTACAAGAAAAATGACGATTCTTGACGGTTTATAAGTTGACGGTCGTCGAAAACCGTTAACAATAGTGGTTATCTTGACGGATTTAGGCTTACGTCAAGAGATGCCCTTTTTTGTTACGGTAATAATTTTATAGCATGTATGTTGACGGTTTTAAAGGATCCGTCAAGAAAGAACATTTTTTACATTGACGGTTTGTTGATAACCGTCAAATAATGCATGCACTAAAAAATTATCGCTATTTTTTTGTTGCCATTATTGTAATTATTTTAAATTTTTATATCTATTGACGGTTATGATTCTTTTTTTATTGGAGAGCACAACAACTTTTTTTCGATCTCTCGTAAACTCTTCTTACTCAATAACTCTCTGCTCTCCCTTCCCTCTCTCTCTCTCTGCTCTCCCTTCCTCTCTTCCTTCTCTCTTTCACATTAGATGGAGAAGGAAAGCCCTTCTTCATCCTCTTCCTTCTCCTTTCTCTCTCATATAACCCTAATCCCCAAATCCATCCGATGTTATCCCAAACCCTAATCCTACCTCTCCTTCCTCTGGCCGACTTTGGTGAAGCAACCCAACATGGGCTGCCGCATTTTCGAGTCACCAACCTGTGGAGCCACGATCAATCATTCAAGTTGACGTTGGAGTGAAACTTGGCCAGATCTGTCGACCGTACCACCTTCTACTCATTCACGGCTTTGTGGACGCCAACTAACTGTGTCCTTTGCCCGGAGTTCTGCTAGGGTCCTACCGCAATGGCGTTGGCTGCAAGTACGCGCACAGGGTGTTCGAGAGTTGGCTTCATACAGCCCAGTACTGAATGAAGCTGTGCATGGATGAGGTCGAGTGTGGTCAGAATTTTTTATTTGCTCTCTCTAGATCTGATTTTTTGACCTTTTTTTTTTGCCCTCTCTAGATTTGAATTATTTTGACATTTTTAAAAAATCCTAGCTAGCCCTAATTTTTCTTTGTTCTCTCTAGATCTGAATTTTTTTTGATATTTTTTTGAATAGCTAGCCCTAATTTTTTCTTTGCTCTCTATGTAGATCTGAATTTTTTTGACAATTTTTTTGCTTCTCAGTTCGTCGCCAATGGCATCTTCTTTATGGAGCTCAACGAGGTGGTCACACACGAGCTCATCGAGGACGGGTACTCTGGTGTGGAGGTCAGGGTGACTCCAATGAGGACAAAGATCATCATCCGTGCCACGAGGACCCAGGAAGTTCTTGGTAAAAACCCTAACCGTAACTTTACCAAGTCGATGCTTCTTTGTTCATGTCGCGGACACGAAAATAGCATCGTCACATAGAACTTATTTGTGGCAATCATGTAAGCTCATGCTTGGTCGGTGGCATTCATGTTGTGCATTTGGACGTTTCACATATTAATTATGGAGCTTGCAAATTGTAAGAGTCAAGTATCTTTTTTGTTGTATATACTTGGTCTCTTACAAACATGTTGGCTCTGTGCCCAAATGAGAAGAACATCAATTCCAACATTTTCTCCTTAAAATGTAATCTTAGACCATCTAAGATAGGTGTAGCTTTTACTGTCTAATATGTGCCTTGTTATAGCCCATCTCAGAATCAGACCTTATTCCTTCATATGTTGTATGTATTTGTTCTTTAGTTCTATCCATTTTGGTTATTTCTCTTTACCTTATTCACTTGCAAAGACTTATTCTAGGAAACTGAAGTACTTCATGCATAGGAACTAGGAACAAGAGTACAATGTAGAGTAAATGAAGGAAAATTGGGATATAGAGTTTCATAAGTGACTTTGGGAATGTACTGCTGTTTCATAAAAGTACCATGCATAGGAACTCACCATGTGTCTTGCGAAACATGATACAAAGATGAAGTTGTATAAAATGTCAAAATGTATATTTTGATTTAGAGTACAAAATATATGCCTGGGTGAATTTTGAGTTCCTATTGGAGAAATGCCTCATAGTTGTATTGGATGAAAGCTCCAAGGAACTTGAACATGCCAATATTCTGTACCACCAATCCATTGGACCACAAAATTATACCTTTTGCTGAATGTTAGTCCCGAGGCTTGATCAAAGATGGAAAAACAAATGCAATCGAGATCTGAGATGTCCCACAAAACTTTGCAGTGATCAAACTCAAGATCTACGACGGTACAAAAATCAAATAGCCAAATTGCAATCTGAAGGAGGGAAAAAGAGAAGAGAAGATCTCTCGTTCTTCCTTGCAAACGTGTTGCAATTGGGACAGAACGAGTTACAATAAAACTAGAGAGAGATGAGAAGAAGAACAATACTGGGGTGTCAAAACACCGTTGCTCAAAGCAAGATTCGCCCCACACGATCTGCTTCCAGGAACCAGCAAGTTGAAAAACTTGTGGAACGCTCGAAGTCACCTCTGTTCAGACTCCTCGGATGGACTTGCAATGGCTGCAGCAACTCTCTCTCTCTTTCTCCTTTTCTTACTTGTAATTTTTGTTATTCTCACAAAGGAGGCCAGAAGAGAGTATTTATAGAGAGAGGGTGGAAACCCTAACCGCCTCTTCAGTTATGGAAAGATTGAATCAAATCCCAAAAGATAGCAACGAGATTTAATTCAAATCTCACAAAATTAATTCAAATCCCACAAAGATAGGATCTGAATTAATTCAAATCCCACAAAGATAGGATCTGATTTAATTATATTGATTCAGCCTCTCCATAACTAATTTATAATCTACACAGTCAGCGGATCCCTCCATGCGGCAGCAGCAGCAGCCTGGCCGCATGAGTCCTAATGACCGCATGGACCGCATGTGCCGCATGTGCCGCATGGACCGCATGTGCCGCATGGACCGCATGGACCGCATGGACCGCATGTGCCGCATGTGCCGCATGAGGCCGCATATGAGCCGCATAAAGACCGTATGACTGCTGACGTGCTAAGTGCAAAGTGCGCCAACAAAACGTCACATTACGCCTCATGAGCCCATGAGCCCGAGTCCGAGTCCGAGTCCGAGTCCGAGTCGCTAATCCCCATTGGGGCTTAGCTCCAAGTGGAATTAATCCAAGAGAATGACAAAAGCATTAATGCTTAATCCTTGGAGCCTTATTCTTACCTCCTAGTAAAATCACCCACATGGTTCCCTCCTTAGGGTCACCACCCCATGTGCATCTCTCAACAACACAACCAAGTATATATGTTGAGATAACTCATGGTGCATTTCCGATGTGGGACTATAATTTTACAAGGCATGTTGAGAGCAAGCTCTCTCCATGTAAAGAAAGCACCAACAATGAATACTAATAATCAAATATAAATTTTAAAATTGTACACAGAAGGTTGTACATACTTGTCGTGTAATGTAAGCAGTAGTTTACACTTCTAAAATGTTATTTATTAGCATCCATCAAGGGCATCTTGAACGGAGCAGTTGGGACTCTTGCAAGTAATGAAATAATTTTAAAACTACTTGATCAGGGAATTATGTCTCTATTTTTTAACGTATAAATAAAACTGAAGGAATGGTGTCTCTAATTTTTTCACACAAATAATACTGTTAGGATTGTGGCAATTGTCGTTTGTTTGATAATGTTATTTTATACTTCTATTTAGAAGCAGGTCACAACATTGAAGAAGTATTCTCTTCGGCACCAAGCTCTGTCGCCCCGAACTCAAGCAGGTCAGATCACTATTCTTCTTCTATCTATATATTTCTTTTCTTCTAGTACCTAAATCGTATTAAAAAATCCGACTTGGATATGGACATTGCGATTGGGCCAGAGCACTTGTTCTAGTATCTTCTTGTGTATTTAAGAGTGTCTATTTTGTGCACAATACATGTCCATGTTACCATACGACACACGTTTTGGAGTATGCATGCCTCCTAGACTTAAAAAGGAAGCTGAGTAGCTAGTATATTACAGTTTAACCAAATCACTTTTCTTCTTACATTATATGTTGTCTACAGGTGTATAGAATTAGATTGTCAAAGCTTATATATCACAGTTTAACCAAAGCTTTGATTTTATGGAAATTGCTGAGCAGATGATATCTGGAATGGTCAAAGAGCTGTTAAATGGTAGCTAGTATGTAGTCAAAGAATAAACTGACACTTTGATACTCAAAGTTTGTTTAGGTGCTATCAAGTGGCATCTAATATCTAGTATGTTGTCAAAGAAGGTCTAGAGAAGAAGTTTAAGCTGACAACTACAATTAGCACCAGCAACGTGCATCTTTTTTTATCCAAAGGGTGTCATTAAGAAATACGATACATCTTTTTGACAGTTTATTTATAGCTTTGGTGTTCCTTGTTGGTACTAAGTGGAAATAATGCTACAGACAGTTTATTTTGTCATTGGTTTGCTTTGGTGTTCATTAAGAAATACGATACATCTTTTTGACAGTTTATTTATAGTTTTTTTTATAGCTTTGGTGTTTCCTTACTTTAGTCATGGATGATGCTACAGACAGTTAGTGAGAAATTTAGAAAATGTTTGCTTGAACTTAGTGGAAATAATGCTATAATTATGATAGATGATGCTGATATTCAACTTGTTGTTCGACCCATTCTGTTTGTTGCCGTTAGTACAGTTGGCCAACTTGATGTTAGAAGTATATTCACTCACTTTCTAATCACTTGAGCACTCTTCCCAGAATATGAGCTCATTTGTACTAAGCATTTACGCTTCCCAAAATATTTTAAAGTTCAATTTTTTGTTTGGTGTCGGTGTGGTCACACTGTAAGTGGTTAATGGAATCTGCCCATATTTTATGATTGGTGCACTGGTTATATTGGTGGACATTTTCAGGAAACATTTTCATAGTAAGTTTGACTTCAAAGAGTTAAAATATTTATTAAACAAAGAAATTCTGAAGTCTTATTTTGATAGTAAGTTTGACTTCAAACCTAGATGTTTCTTCTGCAGTAGTTTCCAAATTCATGTCTTCTGTTACATTTTTCTTTCTTGAAGAAAAAACTTTATGCATGTGGAACAGTTTCAAACATTCATCTTATTTTTGTTATATTTATCCCTTTGGTTGTAGATTCAGAACCATTCTATAGTATTTTTCTACTGCTATAATGTTACCGCAAGTGAAAGTTTTTGATAGTTGTCAGGATGACCCTACATTAGACCAGCCTCATAAAATATTTTGTAACGCATGATCAATCTTCTTGTCATACTTTATCTAGAATTGCTAAACAGTGTGGTTGATAGTTCGGGCATATCTTTAACTTCGAGTTTGGATGTTTAAGATGTTGTACAAAAACCATATTATTCTGTAATAGTGTTCAATATCTATATAAGAACATGTAGAAAAGTATTGTTAATATGTGTTCTTGTTCTCTCAGGAACTCACTGAAAAATGAAGGTGCTGCATGCTGTGAATAGGAAAATGCTGTGGATATGGAGGGATGTGCTCCGATATGGTTTGCTACTTTTTTTGTTTCATTTTGTAGTGTTGGTGGATTATTTTTTGTGGTGACAAGTGATGGATATTTGTGGTTTGGATGTTTAAGTGGTATGGAAACAACAGATGTGGAATGTGTGCTTTATGGTTGGATTATGTTGTGGTTGGACAAGTGAATAATACTTTATGGATGTGTATTGGAAGTTTTTGTTGTATGAACAATACAATTTGTTAATATAAAATTTGGGTTTTATAGTAATTTGATGTGTCTAGCTTCTGGATTGATATAATGTGTGGTTGATTAATATTATATAATTCTTGACAGAATTTTGGCATGCTTCACTTGACGGTACTTTGGATAGTTTCTCTTAACGGTTGTCAAACGTCAACTTTAATTCATATCATGCTGCATAATATAGCCGTAAAATAGTACTTTTCATGACCGATTTTGTCCGTCAAAACAAAATGCTTTTATTGACGGCTAACGGCATCATCTAGGCCGGAGTCAAGAAAAGTTTTTGCCTATGTTGACGGTTTCTAAAAACTGCTATCTTGACGGCTAAAAGTAGTCAAAAAATTACTTAATATGGCGGCCAAAATCCGTCAAGAAAAGCCATGCCAACGACCGTCAAGAAAAGGGGGATCTTTTCTTGACTCCGGCCTAGTTGACGGATCTGCAGCCGTCAAGATACCCATTTCTTGACGGGTTTTTCCCGTCAAGAAAAGCCTTTATTCTTGTAGTGTTTAAAAAAATTACATTAATATTTAAATATTTAATATGATCAATATATTTATAACTAAATAGTCTAATGCAAGTGGTTAAGGTATGAGGTATTTTTCTTGTTTGCTTGAGTTTAAATCCTAGGTTTGATAATTTTTTATAATAAATTTATATTTAATTTTTTAACATTTTTTTGTACGTGCATTTGCACGTGCACATTACTACTATTTATAAAAAGACTTCAAAATATTCCAAAATGAGTAATCTAAGTCGTATGTATATCCTCACGGAATTAATAAAAAAAGTTATAAAATATTTCTAACTACCACCGATATATATCCCTCGCGTAAAAAAAAATTGTAAAATCCTTCTAACTACATATATATCTAAAATTCTATAGACATATTTATAACAAATTTGAATTAAATTATATTACATATTCAAATCATAGTTAGACTAACTATATTATATTATCTAATTAACAAATATCCAAAGTTCTATATATATATATATATATATATATATATAATCTAACAACTTTTAATTTAAATATAATATTTAAACTATTTTAATATAATTTTATCTTTTTTTAAATAATGTTAGATATTTTTTTTCTATTTTGGTAATGTGCATTGCACGACAACATGACTAGTGTAAAGGTAAGGTCAGATCAAAAACTTGAACCCATAAAAGTTACGGGTCCAAGACTACATTCGGATGGTTGGATCCCGCCTAGCCCAATTGCATGTATATATATATATATATATATATATATATATATATATATATATATATATATATATTATGTGTGTGTGTGTGTGTGTGTGCAAAAAATAATAATATATATATATGTCCAGGCAGGACTGCTTCTTCCGCTCCCGGGGTGCCCTTAGGGGAGCCCTCTGCTCGCTCGCGTCCTCCGGTGCCCGATGGCGCATCCTTGGCCGGGGGACTGCTTGTCCCTGGTAGGCCTAGCTTCTTCCCCCTTCTCCCCGCCTTCCCCGCTCTATCATCTTCCTCAGTCTTCTTCAGCCCCCATACTCCCATCCCAGTTCGACCATCCGGCACCGGACCCTGCGTGGTGCGGCCTCACCCCTCCGTTCTGCCCTCCCCGTCTCCTCTCTCCGGGGCCACCGGCTTCCCCTACCCTCCCTCCCATCGCCCCCACTCTTTTCCTTCCCCTTCGGACTGGGGTCTTTCCCACCGCGTCGTTCTCAGCGACACCCAGGCTCCCCAGACCGGGTGCTCGCAGGGGTGCGACCATCTCTTGCCGCCCAACCGCTCATTTCAAGTTTCAAACAGCTCGTTTTTCCCCTCCTCGGGTGGGGAGCCCCCTGCGGTGCAGGTCTCGGGTTCCCTCCCGCTAGGCCCTGTGACCACGCTGCTAGCAACTTCGCTCATGTGGGACCCCCGCCTCATTTTTCCTCCACAGCGCGTTCTCCCTTTTACGCACTCCCTTCGAATGGTGGGTCCCACCCCTACTTCGCTGAATGTGGGGGGAGCAGCCTCACAGCCTTTTATGCTTATCCCCCTTCCACTGGGACCTACGTGGTCCCGGGCGCCTTTACGCATCCTGCGTATAATTCCTATATGCAATTCCCCCTTTCCTCCAATTATGGTGGACCCCTCCATCCCCAATACCCCTACACCAACTTCCCCTACTACGCTCACCCTATCCATTCCCACAACCTCTACGCCAACTCTCCCCTCTATGCTCATCCTCCTCAGGCCGCACCTGCCGAGTCTCTTACTGCCCCTCCCTTCATCCCCCCGCAGCTCTCCACCCCGGCCCCCTCCCATCCACCTTTCAACTCCTCGTCCTCCGCTCCCTCTGTCCCCATCCCCGCGGCCTCCGACTCCCTCCCAGCACCCTCTCTTCAGCCCCCCTCCTCCTTGGCTCCCGTTCCATGTAGCTCGATCCCTCCCTCTATCTTCCTCGCCTCGCGCTCGGTCGGGCTTATGGACCCAGCCGCATCGCCCCCTCCGGTTGTCGAGGTGCAGACCCCTGGTGGCAGAGCGGTGACCGCTCTGGCCATTCCCCCTCGGAGAACTCGTTTTCGACCGACCCTCTCACTGGGAGCCCTCCCCCGGCCAACCACTCTGCTTTAATGCCCCTCCCCGAGCAGACCCCTCCATTGATTACTTCTCCTCCATCCAGCGGATCATCTCAGCACCCTCCTTTGGCCGGGGCAGCACCGCCGACCAACGCCGCCAAGCTACGCCTGGATCTCGCTTTTGTGCAGGGCCCCCTCTTCCCAGTCATCGACCATCCAGACATTGAGTACTCTCAGGAGTCCACGGTACCCTCGGTTCCATTCTCCGACTTGGAACTGTCATCGCTATCGACTTTCTTCCCCCACACTTTCATCCTTAAATTTTCTAACGACTGTCCTAAATTCCCAAGGGTGCAGGAGACGATAGCCAGTTGGAGTCTGTCGGTGAATTACCGACTGGCTTCCCTTGACCCCAAACACATTCTCCTTCACATTTCATCCGAGGTTGATCATAGGACTGTATGGTCCAAAGGCACTTGCAGGATTGACTCCCACCAGATGAAGATCGTCAAGTGGACAGCTAACTTTACCACCAAAGAAGACTCTGCGAAGGTCGCCGCCTGGGTCACTCTGCCTAATCTGCCCCTCATTTGCTTTGTTCCAGCGGCTCTCCGGCGTATTGCCAACTCTTTCGGCACGTATGTGTCCTCAGCCCAAGAGACAAGTAACCTCACCAAGGCACACTATGCCAAAATTTGTGTGGAGCTCGACCTTACCTCCGAACCTCCCAACTTCATCACTATCGAGTTGGGCAGCCAAACCCACACCCAACAAATCCTCTATGACAATCACATCTTGTTCTGTAACCATTGTCATCTAAGAGGTCACCTCATCAAGCACTGCCACCGCCTACACCCTGAACTTAAGAAGAAATATCCCCGAAAAGACAGCGGGCCAACGGAGGGGAGGACACCCTTGCCACCCATCCTACCTCGTCCGAACTCGCATACGTGATTCGGCTCCAGTGACGGCTCTCTAGCCTCGAGCGAATCACCGAGCAAAGCATTGATCCCCTTCAACACCCAAGCAATCATCCTCTCCAACCGGTTCGATGCTCTTGAGTCAGAAGGCGAGGAACCCACTTCGGAGACAACATCTCCCCCAACCGAACTCGTGCTTACCGAGAATCTCCCCTATCCGGACAATGGGGCACCGGTCACCGAGATCATCGATGTTGACAATCAACACCCCAATAAAGTCTCTATGGTTCAAGCCCTAGCTATTCTGGGACCGGATCAAGTTCAGAGAGGTCTACAGGTCCAAGCCGCGGGTTTCCCTCTCCAACCTACTATTCTGCCGGCAGGAAGTACTAGTGACTCCATCACAATCCCCCCGTGAACCCTATCCTGGATTCCGCCGAGGAAACGGTCTGCCAGTACCCGAAACTTCCGGACCAAACTTGTAACGATCACCCTGCCTCGACCGAGGCCAGACCATCAACCTCGAGCGGGGTCGACTCAATTCATGGCCCTGTACCATTCAAACCAGATCCGCCGCAAGGCGAAACAAAAAACACCCCCACAAAGCCATTAATGCTTAACATTCTATCCTGGATCGTTCGCGGTCTGGCGAACAAACCTACATTAAGAAGAATCACCTGTCTGCAAAAAATCCACAAGATTGACATCCTCATTATCCTAGAACCAAAAATCCTGCCCAAAAGAATAAAATCTATCCAGCTGCAATTGGGTCTTCTATCGGCCGTAGCGGGCAGACACGACATTTGGATCCGATGCACGAAAGACGTCAATTTCGGAGTCATCCAGGACTCCAAGCAGGCCCTTTCCTGTTGGTTTGATCACCCCAGCCTCCCTAAACGTGCCATCCTATCTGCGGTCCATGGCAGTTGCGATATCGCGGATAGAAAACACTTCTGGAATGACCTCGTCGACATCCATCACCACCATGCCAACTCTCTATGGCTTTGCATTGGGGACTTCAATGCGATCACCAGCAGCTCTGAGAAATTCGGAGGCCACCCTCCTCCCGTGCCTGCCATGCAAGACTTCAACAACTTCATCTTCAATGCCCATCTATCCTCTTTCCAGTTCACTGGCAATGCATTCACATGGTGCAACATGTAGGAGGGGAATCGTCGTCAATACTCCAAACTCGACCGGGCCCTCACGAACGCCTTCTGGCATGGAATGGGGGTCACTACCAACCTATCCCACCTGAACTCCACAGAATCCGACCATGCTCCGCTGCTGGTGGAGATCAATAACAACACTCATTCATCCAAAAAGAACTTCCAATTCCTTGACTTCTGGACCGAGCACCCCCAATTTTGGGACATCGTCGCGGAAGCTTGGAATTGTAAGGAATCGCTCAACCCCCTAGTCAGGGTTAGCAACAAGCTTAAGGCCACGAGGAGAGCCTTGTCCAGTTGGAGCAAACTTGCCTACGGGGACATCTTTCAAGCCGTTCGGGTCGCTGAGGACGACGTCACCCGAGCCGAAAATTTGGTCATCACGGATAGCTCAGTTGCGGCCAGGAGTGCTCTCAACCTCACCAAGGCTATGCTTAAATTCAGGATCAAAGTGGAGACTGATTTCTGGAAGCAGAAAGCGAGGTTGAAATGGGACATCGAGGGGGATAAAAACTCGTAGTATTTTTATGCCTGCGTTCACGGTCGTAGACAGAAGCTATCGATTCACCGGATGGCAGACGACAACGGGAACATCATTACTGACCATAAGGGGATCCAAGTGGCTTCCATGGACTAATATTCTAAATTATTCTCCAAAGAGACTGTTTACAAAGATAGGTCATTCCTTGACAAAATCCCACTCCTTATCAACGACACCGACAACGCCCAGCTGGAATCCCTCCACTGCCAAGAAAGTCATGGATGCAATGTGGGATCTGAATGAACACAGTGCGCCAGGACCGGACGGCTTTTTTGGTATTTTCTTTTGCACTTGCTGGGACATTATCAAACAGGACATAACAGAAGCAGCCGTCGCCTTCTTCGAAGGTGCTATTTACCCCAAAGCTATTTCCAGAGCCAATCTCATCCTTATCTCGAAAAAAGATGACCCGGAGTCCTTTCGCGACTTTCATTCTATCAGTCTTTGCAACTTCATCAACTAGATCATATCCAAGGTCATCGCGACGAGAATGGCAAAAATCCTACCCAAGATCATATCGGAGGAGCAAAGCGGGTTTGTCCGTGGGAGGAACATCCATGATAATATTATGCTGGCCCAAGAGTTAATCCCCTGCATGAAATTCCCTGCTAGAGGGGGCAACATCGCTGTCAAAATTGACATGGAGAAGGCATATGACAGGCTGGACTGGCAGTTTATCATATGGGTTTTCAGAGCTTTCGGGTTCTCGGAATATTGGACCAATATCGTTTGGAGATCCATCAGCAATTCCTGGTTCTCGACGGTCATCAATGGCCAGGCCGAAGGGTTCTTCAAATCCCACCGCAGGGTCAGACAAGACGACCCTCTATCCACCACGGTCTTCATCATTGCTGCTGACGCCCTAAGCAGGAACCTTAACAACATGGTCAACACCCCCAATTTCCAGCTCTATCACACTTCCAACGGGTGCCCTATCATCACCCATCAGGTCTTCGCTGACGATTTACTCATCTTCTCTTCTGGAGATGAAGGAGCGGTGGCAGTAGTCCACAACACACTGCAGCGGTACTCTAGATGCTCAGGCCAGAAGATCAACCACTCTAAGAGCGTAATCTACGTCCACCACAAGACTAATAGAGAGCATGCCATCAATCTCTCCAACTTAACATCCTTCTTCGTTGCCCACCCTCCGTTCAACTATCTTGGCTGCCCTCTAGCGTACGAGAAATCCAACGTGGCCCTATTCGAGGACTTGTCTAATAGAATCAGGAAGAAGCTGGCGGGGTGGCACAATGCTACCTTATCCCCTGGTGGCAAGATGATACTCATCAACCACGTTCTCACCTCCATCCCCATTCATACTCTGGCCGCTTGCTCGCCGCCTAAGATAGTCCTGTCTTCGATCGAACAGATCTTTTGTAATTTTTTTGGGGGCACAGTAACGGTCCTGATAAGCATCACTAGGCCAGCTGGGACTCTATGGCTTACCTAACCGACGAAGGGGGTTTGGGTTCCACCAACTCACTCACATTGTTAAAGCCTTTTCGATGAAATTATGGTGAAAACTGCGCACGACCAACAACTTATGGAGCAGGTTTTTGAAAGCCAGGTACTTCAAACACACCCACCCTTCTTTGGCCACTTCCAACTGCAGATCCTCAGCGGCATGGCATCGCATCCTTATTGGCCGACACCTTGCAGAGCCTGCAATGAGACTTTATTTGGGTACGGGTGATTCGAACCCATTCCTGGAGAGATGGATCGGGGATAGCATGATCCCTTATCGCACGGAGATCCCGAGAGGCAGCAGGATCAGAGACTTGTGGAACCCCACCAACGAAGACTGGAAGTGGGATCAGATTCGTGAATGGTCCGGTAATGAAGTGGTGGACAGCATTTGTGCGAGTGGATTACGCATTGGAGACGAGGCAGACGAGCTGAGATGGATACGGAAAGAGTCGGGGGCCTTTTCGGTGAGGTCGACGAGATGCGTCATCCAGGGTACCGGACAGCACCACAATCCTATTGCGCACTTTTGGCAAACCTGCATTCCCAAGAAGTGGTCCTTCCTAATGTGGAGAGCCGTTAGAATGAAGTTATCCACAGACGACATCCTCAACACCATCGGGATCAGCTTAACTTCTGCATGCACCTGCTGCTCTGAGCGTCAGATGGAGACAATCGACCACACATTCTGTCAGAGGACCCTTCCAGACAGTATTTGGAGGACCCTTAACAAGTTATTCAACATAGTTCCGGGTGGTGGACGCTTCCACGATCTAGCGGCCAATTGGGGTTCAGCCTCCCATGGCCACCAGATCGTCGCAGCGGCCGCTACATGGGTGATTTGGAAGAATCGCAACAAGACGAGATACGAAGGTCACCAATACTCTGTCGACCAGCTCGCTCGGAAGGTTTTCTGCCAATGCCGCAAGAGGAGCACGCTGTGCTCCAACAGTTCGAGATCATTCTGGTCTGTCCTCCCCTCATAGTTCCTGGCGGTTGTTTTGCCCCCCTCTCTTTCTTTTGGTGGTATACTTGTATAGGCTTCGACATTTTACGCCTTGTATACGTGTCTCGGCTTCGGTTTTCGAGCCGTCTTTAATAAAAGAAGGGGGTTTCCAAATATGTATATATATATATATATATATATATATATATATATATATATATATATATATATATATATATATATATATATATATATATATATATATATATATATAATATATTATATATATATATATATATATATATATATATATATATATATATATATATATATATATAATATATATACTTTTAAATAAAATATTTTAAAATTATATTTAAACTATTTAAATATAATTTTATCTTTTTTTAATAATGCTAGATTTTTTTTTTCTATTTTGGCATGTATGTTTCACGAGAACATGACTAGTGTACAGGTAGGGTCAGATCCAAAACTTGAACCCATAAAAGTTATGGGTCGAAGACTACATTAGGATGGTTGGATCTAGCCCAGTCCAATTGCATATATATAGATAAAGATTTTCATATATATTTGTTTGTATATACATATTCTACTATATAATGCGGCTTCGAAATCGCTCAAAAATGATCCGTCTAAGCCGTATGTATATCATCAATAATTTAATTTAAAAAATTACGAATTTTTTTTAAACTTTCTCTCATTTTCTTCCGCGTAACCGAATATCCCCTCTTTTATTCACATATATACATACAAATTATAATTAAATTTAAATTTTTGATAAATCTTAGTTAATAAATATATATAACAAATCTTAATTTAAATTATATTTTGATAATATTAGAAAGAAAAAAAATTATTTTACGTGCAGCTTAAGTCTCTCTCTCCCTCTCTCTCTCTCTCTCTATATATATATATATATATATATATATATATATATATATATATATATAGTTGCAAATGACCGCTAGCCTAGTGGTTAAGAGAGATGCATGCGGCCCAAGTGGTCGAGAGTTCGAGCCCTAGTGGAGGCCAGTTTGCCACAATCATCCATTGCTTCAAATATATAGTGGAGGCCAGTTTGCCACATTAATATAAAAAAAAAATATTAACATTAACATTAATATTAACATTAATATTACGAATTAGAGTGAGGGTTTTTTTAGGGGGTTTTCTAAGGGGGACTTTTGATCAAAAGCCCCCCTTAGAAAACTCCCTAAAAACCCCCCTCACTCTAATTCGTAATATTAATGTTAATATTAATGTTAATATTAATGTTAATGTTAATATTAATGTTAATACATATATATGGGAGGGAAGTTAATACAAAAGCCCCCCTTAGAAAACCCCCTAAAAAAAACCCCTCACTCTAATTCGTAACATTAATATTAACATTAATATTAACATTAATATTAACATTAATATTACGAATTAGAGTGAGGGAGGGTTTTAGGGGGTTTTCTAAGGGGGGCTTTTGATCCGCTCCTATATAGAAAGCGGATCAAAAGCCCCCCTTAGAAAACCTCCTAAAAAACCCTCTCACTCTAATCCGTAATTTAATGTTAATATTAATGTTAATATTAATATTAAATACTAAAATTAACATTAAACTTAACATTAAATTAATATTAACATTAACATTAACATTAACATTAACATTAACATTAACATAAAAAAATAAAAAAAATAAATATTAACATTAACATTAATATTAACATTAACATTAATATTAATATTAACATTAATATTATGAATTAGAGTGAGGGGTTTTTTTAGGGAATTTTCTAAGGGGGGCTTTTGATCCGCTCCCTATATATATATATATATATATATATATATATATATATATATATATATATATATATATATATATATATATATATATATAAATATATAAATAGTTTGCTCTACTAGTAGAATATATAATTAAATAAAAAGAAAATACGGGAGTATGAACAAAGAGTTGTCTTAACATTTTCTTTAGTCCTACACAGTGTGGGCATTCGGGGGAGATCGAACGAGCTGATCATGAAATGTATTGAGTCGCCGTCTTACTCTGTTCTTGTGAATGGTGCTCCAGAAGGATTCTTCATCCCCAAAAGAGGTATACGACAAGGATGTCCATTGTTCCCTTTCGTATATGTCTTATGCTCAGAAGTTCTTACCTTCCTATTCAAAAAATTTAAAAGGGATCATTTGTTCCAAGGAGTTCGACTCACCAGGTATGCGCCCTCTATTTCTCATCTGCTTTTTGCTGATGATATAAATATTTTTGGACATGCTTCACTTGCATCGCTGGATGCTGTCCATAACATTCCCCAGATTTATTCGAAGTGGTCGGGCCAGAAAATCAACTTTGACAAATCTAGTATCCACTTCAGTAAAATGGTCTCGCCTGCTGAGAGAGAATCATTAGTGTCTTCCTTACATTTTGCTTCCATGAAGGAGGATGAGTCTTATCTGGGCCACCCTCTTCTTGCAACTCGTAGTAGTAACAGCTCTTCCGGCCTCATTGACAAATGCACTACTCGATTGCAAGGGTGGAAATCCAAGCTATTATCGCACGTCGGACGTACCACACTCATTAAAGCTACTCTGGGCTCGATCCCTGTTTACTATATGTCGATAAACCTGATACCAAACGCCACATGTCTGAAATTGACTAGGCAGCAGCGTAATTTTTGGTGGGGGCATGATATGGAGGAGAAGAAGATGCACTTTTTAAAATGGAAATCATTTGTCTCTCCAACCAGGGAAGGAGGCCTCGGCATACGAAATCTCCGATGGGTGAATAATGCTCTGGTGGGTAAACTCCTCTGGAAATTCCTATCGAATCTGGATTTATTGTGGGTTCGACTGCTTCGCGGGGTATATCTACATGATCGTAACTTCTGGAACGCGGCTCGGTCGAGAAGGTCTTCACCTACTTGGACAAGCATCCTGGCGTTACGCCAGCATATGAAGGAGGGCCTATGTTGGAAAGTTAACGGGGGTTGGACGAGAATCATCGACGAACCATGGATCCCTTCCCTCCCTGGGTTCCGAATCACTGAATGTTGCATTCCCCCAGATGGGCCACAGTTCGTTCGCGAACTGAGCAATCAGCATGACAACTTCTGGAATATGCCGTTGATAGAAAGTCTCTTTTCTCCACCGGAAGCAGCAGCCATATCGCGCATACGCGTCCTCGACGCGGAAGGTCCGGATGAACTCCTGTGGACGAAGGCTAAGAATGGCAAATTCACTCCAAAATCTCTATACGAGCATTTCTGTCGAAGTGAGCCTAACACGGCGCGGTCGGGAGAGGGCCAACCTATTTGGCGCCATCTCTGGAAGCTGAGGAATGTGGCTCCTCGGGTCCGATTATTTGTATGGCGTCTCCTCCATAACTCTCTTCCGTTGTTCACAGCCTTGAACAAGCGTATACCTGCTATTAACAACAAATGCCCGTTTTGTCTTGAGCTTGAGGAAGATGAGAATCATTTGTTCCTGCACTGCCAAGTGGCCAGAGCGGTATGGTTTGCGAGCAGCGTAGGTCTTCATTGATCCCGACATGAGCATCCGTAAGCTTATGGAAGATTGGTTGAAGGACAAGCAATGTGAAGATGTGCTCCGATTGGGAGCCAACATTATTTGGGCCATCTGGAAGGCACGCTGCAATTGTATCTTCAATAACAAAGCCCCCAATATAATGAATATAGTGCAGCAAGCTGAATGCATGCACAGAACTTATGTTGGCCTATACAACCCCCAAGCGGAGCAACTGCTGGACATTCATCAATCAACGGAGAACACAAAGTGGATCCCTCCGCCATCGGGGTGTGTCAAAATTAATGTTGACGGTGCGGTATCATCTTCTCGTCTGGCCGTTGCTGCAGTCGCTAGAGATGATAAGGGAGGATTCATTGCAGCCAATTCAGTTGTCCTGGAAGACTTACACACATATGGTGATGATCGAGCGTTATTAGCTGACATTCTAGCGGTTCGCCAAGGAGCTTTTCTTGCTAGCAAATTGCAGACAGGTGATATGATTATCGAGGGAGATTCCTTCATTGCCCACAGAATATTCAATGGGATGACAATCTCATCCCATGGAGACTCAGAGATCAAGTTCAGAGCTCCCGGGGAGAGATCCGCGGGCTGAACATTAGTGTGCGGTTCGACTTCACCCGTAGGGAAGGGAACATGGTTGCCCATTCTTTAGCAGCTCATTCTTTGCACAATAACTCCAATTATGAGGAGCACATTATTTCTGATTGTATTTCTCATTTTTTAACAACTGAGGCTATCACCCCAAGTTGAGAGCAATAAAATTTCGGTTTTCCTCAAAAAAAAAAAAAAAAACATTTTCTTTAGTCAAGAATTGCCTACTTATAAGAAAATCAAATAATTGGAGGAAAAAAAAAAAATAATGTCATCTAATTATATTAGTCACTTATATTCTAACTTCTGAATTTTTGTTGGTGGCTTCTTGCACATTGGAAGAGCCTCCTCTTCGATTCACTCTCAACTAATTTAGTCGGCAATTCTCCCTATTTAACTCCTCTCTCTCTCTCTCTCTCTCTCTCTCTCTCCATTCTGCAGTTCACAATGAGCAAAGGGAGCGGCAAAGCGAGCAGGCTTGCTCGGTGCATGCATGCGCCGGTCCGGATCCTACGCAACACCCGCGACTTCTACGTGAAGAGCATGGCCCGGTGCACTGGCCGCGCGCCCGTCAGGAACTCCGTGTTCCCTTCGGGCAGTCACAGGGGCAAGGACCGCTCGACGGACGTGTTCGACGCTGCTTCTGCGCCGCTGCCGGCTGCGGCTGCCGCGTCGCCCCCGGAGAAGCTGCGGCCCCTCGACCCTTGGAGAAGGGAGGGTGGTCGTGCGATTAGCAGGAGCCGCAGCGTCGCGGTGGGAAGGATCGACGAGGACGAACCGAGCGACTTCTTCGACCCCGAGAAGGTCGAGTCGGACCTGCTGCTGCTGAGGAGCAAGAGCCTGGCTGTTGAGCTAAGGAGGCGAGGATCGCATGGCAGGAGGACTATTTGAAGGGGAAAAAATCAGTAAAATTTTAGAAGACTGCTATTTTGTCCGTGGTATGTGACCATAAACTGTGACCACAGACCACGTGGCACAGTTTCATTGGCAGAAACTACTTGACCCACGGACAAAATATCAATTTTCCAAAATTTTATGCATCAAATTTCTACTTGTGGTCATATTTTTGGTGCTTTTTAAGTTTGAGTTTGTATATATTGTGTGAGCTCCCTAGCATGGTGGCAGTGGAGCGGACATCAGGAAGGGCCGGCAGGATTTGAGGGGCCCAGGTTTCGAGTCCTCTGTGTGCCTAAGATTAAAAGGTTTGTATATATTTCATGGTACTGTCGTTACTGGACCATCGGAATAATCTATGGAAGGGAATGCAAACTGTAGTATCTGAGCTTTGCATGTTGTACAGACACATCGCTGATCGACAATATTATGATCAAAGATTTGTAGACTGTAAGTACAATGATCCAATCGAGAAGTGAAATATATATCCACAAAATTTACATTTTTATATACTTATTCCGATCTATTCCGATCGATAATAACAAAAATATTATTTAGGGCAACAAAGTGACAGTGGCTATCATATTTTTTTTAAAAATATTAATAATTATTATTTGATACCCAAATTATCTTTCAACAATATTAAGCCAAACTCATATAGACTCTTCTTCTCACACAATTTTTTTTTTCTCTTACAACATATTCCTCTTTCTAGCGTTGATTTCTTTCTCTTATACTATGAAGTAAACTCTTTATGGTTGATTTCGAACCACGTATGTGATAGGAATTTAGAAGTTTAGAAATCGTGACGGTCAAGTTGTAGACGACGAAGGACTGACATGATTATGACAGTCTTGGCTATTGTTAGGACTAGCAAATATCGTAGGACAAATAGTTATATACACCTCTGTACGTCCTAGAACTACTGGACTGATGTTAGGACTATCATCCAGTCCTAAATCCTAACATTGTCGGGACTATCAGAATCTTGGCAATTCCGACTGTCATAATTTCTAAAACTTCTAAATTCCTATAATGAGATTCGGACCCACGAATAATGATTTTTGAAGACGAAGGAAGTTGCAAGAGGATGAAGAAGTTGTGTGAGAGGAAGAATAATTTGGGTGTTTGAAATGATGTGTTGTCCCTAACAAATAAATTGTGTGTTGTCCCCTAACAAATTGTGTGATACCCCGATTGTTATGTGATCACTCCTATGATTTTTGGTGATGTCCTTAGTAAATTTGATAATTAATAACATTTCATGATATATATATATATATATATATATATATATATATATATATATATATATATATATATATATATATATATATACACGTGCCCCCTTTTTTGTCGTTTGTAGCTTGTATTTTGTATGGCTGTTGACTAGTCAGGCGGGTCTGTCCCCTGTGGGCGGGCTCAGCTTTGCTTTTGGGCCTTGTACCCGCCCCTGTGGGCTTTCTTCAATAAAATGCCTAGTTTGCTTTTAAAAAAAAAAAAAAAAATATATATATATATATATATATATATATATATATATATATATATATATATATATATATATATATATATATATATACACGAAAATATTATATGTTTAATAATTGAATACATGTTCCATCGACAAGAAGTGTACGTAATTTCAAGCTTATACTATGAAGTAAACTCTTGTATTAGGCATGAGTGATATTACCAATCGACAAAACATCATTCAAGATGTTTCGTGCTATGTTTTATATCATGTGTTCGATCCTAAGGAGAATTTACTGTAATAAAAGGGAGAACGCGACAAAATTTCTCTAGTAATCACTTTGTACTTTGTCAAATAAGCCGGTCATGAAGTTGTAGTTAGTATTGCAAAATAGAATAATAGGAATAATCGTGCGAATGACTCCAAATTTTCTTGGAAAATATTTGTTCTTTTGTGTATCAATTAGGAAAAATAATAGTCTTCTACAATTTCGTTATTTGTCTATTTATTCTTACATAGGACAACCAAAGGACGGCAGGAACATCGCAGTTATCTAGCATCAAAAAAATTGATAGATTTTTTTAGTTTAACATATACTACTAAAAAAGAGAGGTTAACACATACTAATAACAACTGTCAGCTGGCTCTTGTGGTAAGCGAAGAGAGGTATAACCTCGCTAGGCGGACGATTTCGAAATCAAACCGCGAGGTGGGTGTGGGTGTGTGAAAATTGGATATAGTATGTCCAAATGACATAGTGTGCATAAAGTTCCGTGCGTTAAGCCGGACATCGTAAAGATAAAAAAAAAAAAATTACTAATAGCAAAATTGTAATAGGTGCGGAAATCCAATAACTTAAAGAGCTTAAATTAATATATAGTAGTATATATGTACCTACTTTGTACATATTTTGTGGATTATTATTAGGAAGACTAAAAGGCTATAATAATTATTCTAAAGACTACTTAAAAGACTTAAGGACAGTCGTCTTAATATTCCAAATTGATTATTATTGTTGTAATTCATCATCATGGTGACTCTTCACCTTTGTAACTCCCAAGTGACTTTTCACTTTGTAACAGATGGATAGTAAAAAAAATTGTATTTTTTTTCTCGCTATTTTTTTGGCGTCGCTTCATTAGACGTCGAAAAAATAGTTGATATTTTTTTTGGTGCCGCTTGCTTAGGCACCAATTCTTTTGTGTGCTGTTGCTTGCTTATGTTGTACGTTTTTTTTAGCGTAATGGCTTAAAAATTAAAAATTTGGTTTTGGCTATATAAACAAATTCTGGCACCGCCAAATTTGGGCCTCCCAAAATTAACTTTTTTGGCTAATAATTTTTCAAAGGCAACGCTCATTTTGAGCACGCACTAAATTGTCACCTATTTTGCACAATTCGCAAATAGCGTGAATTTCTTGAAAAATCTTATTTATTCTTACATTTGACAAAAATTTTATGAAGTCTCTCCGAATAGGCTCATCTACTTGGGTATGATGTCAGAAAGAACTTGGGGCTTGGTTCTTAAGAGGTCCCCGGTGACCCTCCTCCCCCATTTTCCCGCCTGGTCATATTCACGTAGAGCTACTGAAAGGGGTTGACCGAATATTATTTTTTTTTGCTCAAATTGTATTTATAATTATGCATTTTTGCAAGAAATTAATTGAACTCTCTATATCGGCCCGTCGATCGATATAAGAAGATAATTTTTAAACAAAAATCGTTTTTTCAAAACAGTTGTTTTTTATTTACGATTGTTTGTTGTTGCTTATACAAACCAAATCCATATAAACCTGTCGTTTTATATGTTGACTGATCAAGATTTTTCTCCTGTTGTAGAAAAATGTCGATCAAGATTGATTTTCCAATCCTTGAAGCCTCTGGCAAGAACTACTTGGACTGGACGCAAGACATCCAGAACCATCTAGATGCGCAGGGCCTCTTGGACGTCATCTATAACGAGGAAGAGCGTGAAGTGGAAGTCACTCGCTCAATGAACGCCAAAGCGATGATTCTATTCCGCAGGCATTTATCTGACGCCATGAAGGCGGAGTTCATTGAAATCTCCTCGCCGAAGACGCTATGGGACTCTCTGAAAGAGCGCTTCGACCACCAGAAGACCATATGGCTACCTGAAGCACGCCATGACTGGTTGAACCTGCGCTTCCAAGACTTCAAAAGTGTAACTGATTACAACAATGAAGTCTGCAGGATTCGATCACTTCTCCAATACTGCGGTGAGATATTAACCGACAGTGATCTATTGGAGAAAACATACACCACATTTCCTTCAACTGACAACTTGCTCCAAAAGCAATACCGTCAGTCTAAGTTCACCAAGTTTCCCGAGCTCATCACCCAGCTTTTACTAGACGAGAAGAACAGTCTCATTTTAATGAGAAACAATAATTTTCGTCCTGCTGGAACAAAGGCAATTCCAATGCCTGATGCAAACGCTCTCCGTGGACCAAATCCACGGTGGAAACGAGACAAGGGCCAGTCGTCCCAGCCAAGGAACAGAGGCGAGTTTAAGTCTCGCCATCCAAAGCGAGGTTCTAACAAGAACCAAGGACCTTTGACTCCTAGGCAGTCTCATGGTAAGAACCAACGGGCCAGTCGTCCCAAAGCGAGAGTGGAAGGCCAAGCGCCTACTCTTTGCTACAAATGTGGTGCTTATGGTCATATGCAACGGACTTGCAGGGCGACCCCCCAAGAAGTTAATAACTATCACAAGGGGCGCCGGGCCGAAGCAAATCTGGTCAACGAATGCGAAAATCTAAATCTTGAGACCCCCGATTTTGTAGCAGAAATGGAAGAATGAATCTCCATTTTCTCTATATTTGATTTAAGTCATGAAACTTTTGGTGGTTTGTATTTTCTGTTTTCTCGATAAATTAAAGTTCTATTTCGAGCACTTTCCTCAAACGTGTGACAAACTTTAATTTTTTCTTTACTTATAGGCATGGACCACGGGACAGTGGATTGTCTGGTTGATAGTGGAACGACTCACACTATCTTGAGAGATAAATCATACTTTATCTCCTATACGCCTAAAGTAACCTCAGTGACAACCATTTCGGGACCCTCAACCCTTGTTCAAGGTTTTGGCAAAGCCCGTTTTTCGTTGTCCAATGGTACTCCCGTTGAAGTATCAGAGGCCTTATATTCTCCAAGGTCCAGTCGTACCTTACTGAGTTTTAAGGATATTCGAGAAAACGGATTTCATGTTGAAACTGCTCGAGAACATGGCTTCGAGTATCTTTTCATTACCTCCACTCAGTACGGCCAAAAGCGTATCTTGGAGAAGTTGAAATGTCTTTCAAGTGGTTTGTATCTCACTACGATACAACACATCGAGAGTAATCTCATCATTCGCCGAGCGCCAGTTGATGAGAGGACTTTTATGCTATGGCATGACCGGCTGGGTCATCCGGGTCAAAATACGATGCTTCGTACTATGAATGCATCACATGGGCATCCTCTTGGAGGAAAGAATTTCGTTATAAATCCGAAAAGCCTATGCCAAGCTTGCTCGATTGGGAAGACGAATCTCAAGCCACTCCATGTGAAACCTACGAGATTGGTTTCCCAATTCCTTGAGAGAATTCATGGAGATATTTGTGGACCAATCCAACCAACATGCGGACCATTTAAATACTTCATGGTTTTGGTTGATGCATCGACTAGATGGTCACACGTAGTGTTGTTGTCCACCCGAAATGCAGCGTTTCCTAAACTCCTTGCCCAGATCATTAAGTTAAGGGCTCACCATCCGGATTATCCGATAAAGTCTATTAGACTTGATAATGCCGCGGAGTTTACATCGAAGACTTTCGATGACTATTGCATGACTTTTGGAATAAATTTTGAACATCCTGTTGCGTATGTTCATACCCAAAATGGCCTAGCGGAAGCTTTTATAAAGTGACTGCAAGTGATAGCAAGGACCTTGGTTATGTGCACCAAACTCCCACTATCTGCATGGGGCTACGCAATTTTGCACGCTGCAAATTTGGTCCGTCTGAGGCCCATGGCCACCCAACCACTTTCCGCGTACCAGCTGGTTACTGGATGTGAGCCTGATATCTCACATTTACGCGTGTTTGGGTGCCTAGTCAATGTTCCAATTGAGCCGATAAGGCGTTCAAAATTTGGACCTCAGAAGCGACGGGGAATATATGTCGGTTATAACTCCCCGTCTATCATTCGCTATTTAGAGCCCTTGACAGGCGATCTCTTTACCGTGAGACACGCGGATTGTGACTTTGATGAGGCAATCTTCCCGTCGTTAGGGGGAGAAATGCACGCTAACGTTGATGAGGAACGACGTGAATTAGCGTGGCATGTGCCCGCTTTTGCTCATCATGATCCCCCCTCTGCACATAGTGATAAGGAAGTGCAGAGGATTCTAGGTCTGCAAGATATTGCAAATCAAATGCCAGATGCATTTAGCGACCTAGCAAAAGTCACGAGATCAATTATACCTGCTGCAAATGTGCCTGCAAGGATAGACGTCCCTGAGAGACGCCATGTTCCTGTGAAACATGTTGCTCCGGTCGAACCCGCCGAGCAAAGGACGCTGCCATCGGCCGTCCAGTCCGTCGCTATTCCCAAGAAGAAGGGAAGACCGGTTGGTTCCAAAGATGTTCTGCCCCGGAAGCGGAGAAATCTTGTTAAAAGCGTTTTGCCACATGAGATCATTAAGGATCACGGCGATGTATTAGAAGAGCGCGTTCCAGATGAAACGCCTATTCCTAATCATGCCGATAACCTCGAAATATCCGTCGAGTATGCTAGCTTAGACGATATTTTGAAGCGAAACGAAACTGTCATCGATGATGTGTTCATATACTCAGTGGCCACTGACATTATGAACAATGATGACATGAAACCTCGTAGTGTTGCCGAGTGTCAACGACGAACGGACTGGTCACAATGGAAACAAGCAATCCAGGCTGAACTAGACTCCTTAGCGAAAAGAAGCGTGTTTGGACCTGTTGCTCCAACACCACCCAATGTTAAACCAGTTGGTCACAAATGGGTTTTCCTAAGGAAGCGTAATGAGAGAAATGAGATTGTGCGATACAAGGCTCGCCTTGTGGCGCAAGGCTTCTCACAACGCCCTGGAATTGATTACGAGGAGACGTATTCTCCCGTAATGGACATCATAACGTTCCGCTACTTAATCAGTTTAGTATTTTCCGAAAAACTGAATATGCAGCTCATGGATGTGGTCACAGCCTATCTCTACGGGGATCTAGACACAGAGATATATATGAAAGTCCCTGAAGGACTAAAGATGCCTGAATCAAGTAGTTCCCGACCACGGAACGCGTTCTCGATTAGACTGAGACGTTCTCTATATGGATTGAAACAATCCGGGCGAATGTGGTATAACCGCCTAAGCGAATACTTGATCGGTTTGGGATACGTTAATAACGAACTTTGCCCATGCGTGTTCATAAAGAAATCCACTTCAGGATACGCAATCATCGCGGTCTATGTAGATGACATGAATCTCATAGGAACCGAAAAAGACTTGTCAGAAACTGCTGATATCCTGAAGAGGGAATTCGAGATGAAGGATCTTGGGAAGACACGGTTTTGCCTCGGCCTGCAGATCGAGCACCGTAAAGATGGAATTCTTGTCCATCAAGCAAACTACACCCAAAAGGTGTTGAGACGCTTTAGTCATTTTGACGTTAAGCCGTCCGCTACTCCCATGATCGTCCGCTCTCTAGACATTACTAAGGATCCATTCCGTCCAAAGGAGGACGACGAAGAGATATTGAGTCCTGAGTGCTCTTATCTGGGTGCAATAGGCGCTTTATTGTACTTGGCCTAATGTACTAGACCGGACATCTCGTTTGCTGTGAATTGTCTAGCTCGACACAGCACCGCGCCAACACGCCGCCATTGGAATGGCATAAAAGACATTTTCCGCTATCTTAAGGGTACTACGGACTTGGGCTTGTTCTATCCCTACGCGGTTTTGAGTGAGTCCAACGCTCTTGGCACTCGAAGCAACGCGACCCTTGTTGGCTACGCCGATGCGGGATACTTATCTGATCCGCACAAGGGGCGTTCCCAATCTGGTTATGTCTTTACCATTGGGAACACGACAATTTCTTGGAGGTCTCGCAAACAGACCTTAGTGGCTACTTCAACGAACCACTCTGAGCTACTCGCGCTCTATGAGGCGACTAGAGAGTGTGTATGGCTTCGAGCTATTATTGGCCATATTCGAAGTACATGTGATCTTCCATATGACCCAGATGAACCTGTTGTCGTCTATGAGGACAATACCGCTGTTATTGATCAAGCGAAACATGGTTACATAAAAGGGGATGCTACCAAGCACATATCGCCCAAGTTGTTCTTTACACATGAACAACAAGCGCTTCAGAAGATTGAAGTGCAACACATTGGATCGGAGAATAACCGTACAGACTTGTTCACCAAGTCACTGCCAAAACACTCGTTCCAGAAACATGTCAGAGCGATTGGACTTAGGAAGCTTTCAGAGCTAGCCTAAGTAAAACATGTTTCCTGCACCCTGTTGTGTGCATGTGAGGGGGAGCGCCCCAACAAGTGCCTCCCAACGCCCTGTTGTGCGTATATCCCGTACCCTGTTGAGTGCGAGTGAAAAGGAAAGCATCCTGATGTATGCTCGTGTACTCTTTTTCCCTTCGACCAAAGTTTTTCCCACTGGGTTTTCTTTGGCAAGGTTTTTAACGAGACACAGTTCAAATTCCTTATTCACTAAGGATTATTATAATCAGGGGGAGTATCCAGTTGTATACTTCTAAACCATCGTGTACTCTTTTGTCCTTCGATCAGCGGTTTTTCCCACTGGGTTTTCCCTGACAAGGTTTTTGACGAGGCACCTTTGCAATGGTTAGTTTACCCCCATCACACTGACCTGTGTGTACTCTTTTGTCCTTCGACCAAAGTTTTTTTTTCCACTGGGTTTTCTTTGGCAAGGTTTTAACGAGGCACAAGTAGGTGGTCATTTTTGAATCTGCAAGCTACAGACCGACAAAGAAGCTCAGAGGTGTTTACAAGCAGAGTTTGTGAAGAGCCAAGGGGGAGTGTTGTAATTCATCATCATGGTGACTCTTCACCTTTGTAACTCCCAAGTGACTTTTCACTTTGTAACTCCCAACCTCTCTCTTCCTATATAAAGAGAGGTTGGAATGGCTTGTAGGGACACACATGGAGATAAATCAATACATTTGAGAGATTGAGCTAATTGTCCACAACAATTATATTATTTTATATCTACCTGCACGACTATTTACAAAGACCAAATGGCAATTGTCATAATTATTTGTTCTTATTAAATCTAATAAATAATTTTAACTAGCAAACATATACAAGGATGTATCTGTAAAAAAAAAAAAATTGAGATGAAACTGAACATTTTTTCATTATACAGATTTATTACAACATTATATACGGACTTAGGTGGGAACAAGCGACAAGATTTTTATTTCACACATTTCCAGTTACTCATGTGGCCATGAATTAATCAATGGATACTTATGTTAAGAATTTATAATATTTAAACATATTAATTCTTATCATGAATGATCATAATTAAATATTCTCAAAATCTTTTCCAACCCACCTTTATTTACAATATTTGTGCAAGGTTTTTTTTTTATATTCTCTCCTAAGTAGTAAAAAAGAAGTTTTTCTTTTTCTTTTCTTCTCTTGAAGATGTACTGTTTTTTTTTCCTACAACGTCTCCGCTCACGAGTCATCTCATTCTCGTTCAAGCCTTCTTCCAATCCGTAATACAAATTACAATAGAGGAAGAACATGACATCTATTTTTTATGTGTTATAGTATAGTTTGAAATGTCTAAAAAATGTTCAATATGTGTCCGATACGTGTCCATACTTTCTAGAAATAAAAATAGAATATTGAAAATAGATAAAATGATAACATTGTAAATCCATCTTCTTTTTTCAGAAAAAAAAAAGAAAAAGAAAAGAATAGAACTCTTCCAAGTTCCAGCATGGTGGGCTTCTAAGCTACTTGACGGATACTACAACTTATATGAAGAGTTAGGCCCAACCCGAGTTTTTGTAAAGTTTATCCCACATTAGGCCCATGATGATGCAATACTCCTTAATATGTTTTTTTTTTTGGGCTTAATTGCACTTTGCTACCCTCAACTATTTCGTTTTTCCAACTTGATACCATAAACTTTTTTTGTAACAAGTTGATACCTCAACTATTATTATTTTTCAACTTGATACCTAATTTTTCAAAAAACTCCAAAATGCCCTTATCCCTTTCCTCTTCCATTCTCCCCTCCCCCCCCCCCCCCCCCCCCCCCCCTCCCTCCCCCACTCCGGCCACCCCCACCCTCCCGCTCCGCCTCCTCTCCGGCCAACCCCCTCTCCCACGTCCGGCCAACCCCCCCCTCCCGCTTCCGGCGCCACCGTCGCGGCGGCGGCCGGCGGCGGTGGGGGTAGGGGGGTTGGCCGGACGCGAGAGAGGGGGCTGCCGGAGGGGAGGCGAAGCGGGAGGGAGGGGGTAGCCGGAGTGGGGGAGGGGGGGTTTGGGGGAGGGGGGGTAATTTTAAGGTTTGAGCAGGGGTATTTTCGTCCCAAATTTTTTTTGGGTATTAACTTGTTACAAAAAAAAAGTTTAGGGTATCAAGTTGAAAAAGCAGAATAGTTGAGGGTAGCAAAGTGCCATTAAGCCTTTTTTCTCTCTATTGTTTTCAACTAATTAGATGGCATTCTATTAATGATCAAATGAGAGTTTGTTTAGCCTTTTTTTTTGTCCTTTTTTAATCCCAAATTGGTGGAGTTAATGAGGAGAAGCGAAAATTTTTGTTTAAAAAGTCATAAATATTTTTTATTTGTCCTATAAAATATAATGACTTTTTTTCTCTTTTTCTTGCGCTTCGTAGTTTTCTGACTTTGTCCAAGTGCGTTGTGCCTCTTTTAGATTTCTCATACTTTACCACTCATCGTTGACCAGAAAAACCGTCATGATGCATTTGTTGAGTTGACGAGGGAAAAAAATAATTTCTAAATTTTTGGTGCATTTGTTGATAAAAGAATTAAAACGAAAAGAAAAATATGTTTATGCATCTATTGATAATAAAAGGAAAAAAAAAAGTTTTTGATGCATCTGTTGATAAGAAAAACTGTTGATGCATCTATTCATAAAAAATCGTTGATAATAAGATTACATTAAAAAAGCGACGACTATGAATTACAATCAGCCATGATACATCTGTTGATAAGAATATGAGATACAAATGCAATATATTATTCTCTTTTAATACATAGGTTTTCAAACCTATGATGCATCTGATTAAAAAATAATAATAATAAAAATAACAAAAAAAATGTTGGCCAAAAAATGCTGCATAAACAATACCAACCCATCCGAAGATAGCAAATTATAGTCTCACAGGCAAGTAACAAGACATTAAAAATATCATATATATTCCTTGACTTCGTCACCTAAACAAATTCTAATCAATATATCTCAATAATACAATATTGATTAAAATAATGCTGAATCTTTTGCCCCAAATTTTAACCCTGTCACGACCCGATCCCAAATTATTGGGTTGAACCGAATCATGCCCAGCCTGCACCGTTGTGAGATGGCGGCAGTAAGCTGTTCTATATGCAGGTATTCACAACAACATCTATACATTTGTCACAACTCGAATATACTAAAATTTTAAAACTTTTTTTATTCAACAATTAAAAAGTACAACTGGAAAGGAAAGAACTGAAATAAAGTACTGAAT
Organism: Iris pallida; assembly: GCA_029216955.1. Taxonomy (NCBI): domain Eukaryota; kingdom Viridiplantae; phylum Streptophyta; class Magnoliopsida; order Asparagales; family Iridaceae; genus Iris; species Iris pallida. Next base: position 17,117,436 of record JANAVB010006800.1, read on the forward strand.
TCAAATTAACAAACTCCAAAATAATAAAACTAGAAAACTGGAAACAACTAGCTAGGCGGTCGGGTCATCGGCCTCAGGTTCTGCGTCCTCCAAAGGAAACTCTGGCAACACTACAGGGTATAATACCGGGTCATAGTAGCTATTGTACAATAGCTCAGCATCCTCAATTTTACCTAAAAATGTTGGTCTCCAGTCAGGAGGGAGCAAGTACGAATATGTATCTCATATTTCAAATAATAATGAAAAAGTACAGGCTAAACAGTTGAAACAATATTTTTCAGCAATTTAACAATTTAAAACAATGTGATTTGAATGTGTAAACGTCTATGACCGGCTTGGGTTGTACAATAGCATCCTAGTGACGCGATACGGCTTATCCTCGTGTGTAAGAGGGGTAAGCTTGCACAATCATGCAATATGAGGGGTATTGGTCATAAACGCTACACTATTCCCCCAATCCCCACAATCAATATCAATCAATATTTGAACCCTAGGAGAGGGTTCCGTGTAGCAATGTGGTTTAAACATGCAACTTGACAATTACTAAATAAAATGCAAGAAAACATAACCGTAACTTGCCTCTGTTGATTGACTGGATCGGGAATGTCGGTACCAAGGAGGAAGTCAAGTATGTCTTCGAGATCCTACAGTTGAGAACCTTGACTTAGAACCATAATGAAACAATTCTAGGTGTGCTAGTTATAATCTCTAGAAGCATACCCTAGCCAGATTTTAAGTTATTAATTAATCTATCGGAAAATGTCTAGCGTCGCAATCTATGTTCGTTATCATTTTAATTGAATAAGTCGGTTACTGATTAATTGAAAAAATAGCAATTACCGGTTAATTTGGCAAAACTTTGTATTTTAAATATATATATATATAAAACTAGGCTTTTTCTTTTAAATAAGAAAACATGTGAATTGCTAAATTACCAGATTTTTTATTGCGAGAAAACTTATTAATTTTTTTTATAAAATATATACATCCAGTTTATATTCTACGCGTTTAACGGCAAAATCAACATTCCAGAAAAATAAGAAAAAGCTACGCTACACAATACATGGTCACAGAAAAATAAAAAAAAACTGGGCTTATGCCCTTTACAAATTATTTACATTAATTAAACCTAAGGCGAGCTCTGAGTGCCGTGAACGGTCCAAACAGTAGGCCGAGGCCCTGCACAATAAATACTAAAAGTAGTACCAGTTCTAAAATAAATTATAATTAATTTAAAAATTAAAGAGTCTCAGACTTGGTCGTGCAATCTCATGTTGCTGGCTAACGCCTCAACGTACAGGAAACCCTGTAGCATTTGCGTTTTGCCGAGGCTCATTCGACCGTTATGGTCGTCGCCTAACTGGTGATACAAAATCCATAAAATCCAAAAACCGACAAAATCCAATCTATAAATCATTTTGTAAAGACCGGTTTTCTTTGAAAAATAGGTTTTATTCAAATTGCCAATTTTATAAGGAAATCCCTTTTTAAAAATATTTCCTGAAAATATGGGCAGCATCTCCTCTGTAATTGGGACAACCCAATCCTAGGAGGATGCTAACCACAACACAATTAAATATCCCAAACCAGGGATCAAACATTTCCAACCCAAAAATGAATATCCAACCAAAAATTGAACACAGCACAACATATCCGAAATAGAAAATACGCCGCGACGTAACCGATACTCTACGTATCACCCAAAAGCAACAATATATCAAAATACCGAATCCCGAACCGGAATCGGGACCGCGTCATCATCGACTAACTACGGGAAGGACACAGGGACACGGGATTATACCTCGGGTGCTCGGCTAGAGCTCTCAGATGTAAATAGGAGAAAAATGAATTCCGCAGACTCGAAAAAACTCTAAAATATGCGAACAGCAAAGATCGACCATGGGAATAGCAGATATGGACCCACGAGATGCTGCGGACGGTGGATCGGGGCACGGGAACAATGGACGAAGCTCGGGGTGGCCGAGAGGCGGCGGCTACAGCCGAGAAGCGGATCCGGAAACCCGTGGGTCACCGAAAGGCCACAGAAAAACTCGAGAAAACCGGGAATAGCGTCCGGACAGCGGCCAACTCACGGGACCGGGGGTCGAGACACACGGGAAGCCACCGGACAGCAGATCGGTACGATACAGCGGCAAAGCCAGGCTACAGAAAGGCAACCAAATGGGGACAGACGGCCCAGAGACGTGTGGACGCGCGCTGAGCGGACAACGGCCGAGCGGGGATCCTGTTCGCGGGATCGGGGCTGGGCGCGGTCGGAAGCGGGCCGAGCGGGGCTCCTACTCGCGGGATCGGGGCTGGGCACGGTCGAAAGCGGGCCGGGGGAGTGCCGGAGTTGCGCTGGAGCGGGCGGCCACAGGGGTTGCCGGGGCGCTGGAGATGGCCGGGCGAAGGCGCTGGCTCCGGCGGGCGGCTAGGGCACGGTGGCCAAGCGGGGCTCGGGTTGGACGGGGCCGCCGGGGAGGGCGTAGTCGTACGGAGGGGCGCGCGGTCAGGGGGTCGACCGTGAAGGCGATCGCGGGTTGGCCGAGGGGCGCGTGGGTCAGCGCCGGCGAGAGGGTCGGCTGCGGTATTTAAAGGGGAGTGGGAAGATGAGGGTTTGGTGAAGGAGGAAATGGTGAGGAGTGGTTTATGAAAAGAGTTATGTGGGAGGAAATGGGGAGTAGTGAGGAGATAAGGGATTGTAGGAGAATGTGGGGAGAGGGGAAGTGCTGGATCGGGGTTAGATTAGGAATACGGATTTTTTAATTAATTAATAACCAAAAATAGAATTATACATAAATATCAAGGCTAATATTAGTTAAAGGATTTTAAAGATGGATTCGGGACTGGAAACGAAATTGGGTTCAGGAAACAGAAGTCGGGTTCGAGTTCGGGGTCGGACTCCGGGCACGGGATCGGGACAAGCCATAATCAAAAATCCAATAATTAATTTTTAAAATAATGTTTTCCTGATCCGACTATAATAATAACAATAATAATTATAATAAAAATAATAATAACCTAATCTAAACTAAAATCCTAATTAATCTAAATATCCAATGATTAGTATAAATCCAGAAAGCGGGTTTCATAACCTTCCCTCCTTAGAAAATGTCGTCCTCGAAATTTCAAAGATAAAGGCCAGGGTACAATCAAAATCTCCTAACCTTGATCAAACATGAAATTTAAATCATCAGGCACGATCGGATTCTAGGCATGATTTCTAGATACAATGATAAAATATCGGCACGATCAGAATTATCCTGATATGATCTGAGATAGGGTTGGATTGTTGTTGTGATAAAAAAATTATTTTAGGCACGAGAAAAATCTAGGTACAATTATGATCAAAAATAGGAGAAAATGAGGTCTCGTGAAATAGAAAAGGCAAGAAAGAAACGAACGTTAACAGTTTATTGAGAATGCAAAAATGATAAAATATTCTGAGTTAAGGGACTAACAATTCCAGATCAAATTGGAATAGGATATAAGGGTTTATGACTAAGGAGAACTCAACAAGTTGCATGATGGAAGGTTAGCGAGGATGATTAGAATAATATATCTATGATTAGAATGTAATCAGATAAGATAATTCCATTGAGGACTGAGTGATAATCAAAGGAGATAGAAAAATATCGTATCACTATTTCAAGGATCAAAGATTGGATATGCAGAAAAATAACTTACAAAATGACAATCTTATTAATACTGTCACGCCCTGCTCCCGTAGGAGCGATCGTCCTCGCTAAGGCGTGATGCCGCATGAGCCTAGATTACGCTCGTGCAAGGCAGGTTCCATAACGGCCGATTACAGCGGCAGCGACGGGGTCGTCGCACAGAAGTCCCAAGCAGATACATTGAATATGCAGCAGAAATTTGCAACAAGAACACATGAACACAAGTCATTCAAAAGAAACTCTTTTATTGATATTGAATACAAGATTACATTTGTGGACGCAAGGCCAAATTACAAGTCTCTCGTGCTCACCTTTCTCTCATTTTACAATTCACTCTGCCCTCTCTCATCTCTCGATACAATGTTTGATGCCAGCGGAAGCTTCGGAAGGCGATGTCCATACATTATGTCCTGTATAAGTCGTCAATCCACGCGGCCGCACGCTTCGAGTCGCCAAGGAACTTCGTGCCTCGACGCATCCAAGCGAACTCCGCGCCACGAGCTTCTACCTGTGCCTGCACATGAACATTGTGTGGGTGTCAGTACTCAACTGTACTGGTGGAGTGAGCTTCTTGCCCACCCATACATAACCGACACGTTTATTTACTTTATGCAGCTTAAGTCCCTTTCGATTGTCTTTCTAGTCTTACCTTAGGATCAGTTTTAAGACTTGACGTCTAACCAACTCGACGTGCAACGACATGGTCGTGCTACAATACCAACGTGTATTTCGATTGAGGCAGTGCCTCATCGTGCATGAACTTGACTAAACTTGAACTCGGGACGGCAGGGTCGTGCCATACTCTATTTGGAACCTTAACGTATTCAAGACTGTGCTTTGCCGAGGAGCAACTTATGTGGACTCGGCCGTGCCAAGACTTTCACTTAAACTCAAGTTCACTAGGCCAATTCTCGTGCCAACGATTCAAATGCCAAAGACGACAACGGGACGACTCGTGCAGGTCGTGCCTCTAGACCTTGCTTAGACTTGTTCGTGCTTCAAGATTGAGGCCGCGCCTCGCAACATATCAAGAATTATCATGCTACCGTCTTGCGGCCTTCCTGATCGACTCATTTGCTAACTTAGACAAGACTTGTGAAACATAGTGCTGATTTTATGAATAGTCCGATGCCATCTATCGTGCCAAGCACGGTGCCTATGCTGCAGTCCAGTCTTAGGCCCAGACCTTGTATTACCGACTAGACCTGCATTCACGCTCTAAACCCAAATCCAAAGTCGTACATACGGTGTGCCGCTATCTGCCGACACATCTACATGAGTGGTCACTAGCAATGTCAAGCTATCTTGGACTGGCTCGTGGGATATCGGTCTCGTCCTTGCACGGGTAGCTAGCCCGGAGGCGCCGAAGTCTCCCATGCGGTTATCCAGCATCCTACTTTGAGCCACACTCGCTTCTACCGGGCCGAATGATCCCGGCGCCCCGGCTATCATTCGAGAAGACTATACCTTGTCGACAAGTTATCCGATGACTATGCAAGTCTCAACTCGATCTAACCAATCCTTCCTTAACATGACCATGCATTCCTTCTTTCTATCGAGACTTAACGAGACTCCCAAGCCGTGGGACCGATCTCGTGTGCGGGAACATATCATGACTTAGCGAGACTCCCAAGCCGCGGGACCGATCTCGTGTGCAGGACTTATCAAGACATAGTGAGACTCCCAAGTAGCAGGACCGATCTTGACGACAATAAGTCGCGTGGACTTCCTTTGTTCGTGGCAAGCTTTTCACTAAACCGACCGTAGCTCGTGCCTTAGACAGACCTGGTTCTATAGGCGGCGCTAACGCTCAATTCCTAGACTTATACGACGAGCCTTGTTCTCAAGGGACTATGCGACTTGACAACCGCAGATAGAGCGGGACAGTGCTAGAAATGGCTTCGATAGCCCAACACAACTCTTGTCTAACTTTTTCGGGCGACGACTCGATGAACAAAGGCTACGCCGAGCTCCGCGTTGAGGGAACGTGCTATGCACGGGGTCGACTTGAACAACCAAGTTCGTGCCTAGACTTAGCCAACGAGCCATGTAAGACGACTTAACTTGCGGGACGTACGAAGGCTATGCCAAGCCTTGCGGGACAGGACCGTGCATGCTTTTCAAGCATTCACGCAGGCGACGCCTATGACTTAGGCTATTTCAAGCGTTGGGGAAAAACGACGGGACAGTGCATGCTTTATCAAGCATTCAAGCAGGCGACGCCTATGACTTAGGCTATTTCAAGTGTCGGGACAACTTAGCAACTTAAGCCAACTTCTTTCTCCCAAGCCACGGGATCGAAGGATCGTGTGTCATTTGAAAGCACGCTGAGCCGACTTCTATGCAGACCGTGGGACCATTTTCCATGTTCTAAGACATTCTGACGAGTCGGGATTTATTTCCTTAGCTATGTGCGTTCGTAGCTTTTAGATTAGCCTACTTATGCAAGTTGAAAATATTACGAGTTATTATGTGAAGGCTAAGATGAGGCAAGTTCACCGAAACTATCCCACCTGTGCGAGGAGTCGCCTCGGACGAGCGAGCCTTCGAGCAGCCGTTGCAAGGCTAAGTTCCAACACCGTCGGCGTTTCGATTCCTCCGATTGACTTTGCGGGACGGGGCACTACAACATACGCCACTCAGAACAAGTCTCGTCCTCGAGACTTTCCTGAAGGCAAGCCATCCTACCATTTCTATGGCCAAGACTTAATCGTATACACTCCGCCTACGCGTTCCTTCGATTCCGAGCCACGCTCGCACTATTATTATTCTTTCCCTTAACACAATTTTAAGTTCTCGACACACTTCCATTTTTTAAGTCTCATTTCCATTCAACGTATCACTTGGCTGGATCGTGCATGCATTCCAAGCGTCCCCAAAATACATGCATTCAGCCAAGCCGCATGATAGAGATTTTGTCATTCTCACTCGAGTCGCCTCGTGCACATACCCAGGCGTCCCTAAAATATATGCATGTCAGCTGAGTCTCATGAGCAGGGTTTCCTACGTTCGTGATTCATGCTATCCATTCAAACCAATCCTCAAGATTAATTCTTCGATTGATAACTCTTACAACAGGGGCGTTTCGCCTAACCGCTAGGCCAATCTTTGCGAGGCTAAGTCAATGTCAGGATTGGAATCATAGTTCCCCAACAATAATGCCAACACTGACCCCAATCCTAGGGTCAAACCAAAGTCGGTAGTACGGGAATTTCTACCCAAGCTCGCCTCACTCAGATTTTTAAACATCGAGCACGATCACCTATTCGCATCAATGCATTCGTTGCGCGTATTCGAATTAATTCAAATCACTAATTCTAACCAATTCATGTTTTCGATCATGAGGTCATCTAGCTCGACAATACATTGTGCCCCAATCTCACGCGAGTTCGATTATCCGCGGTGGTTCATGAATCACCATGCAACGCTCCCGCAGAATAATCATTCTCATCGAGGCGTAACTCTTGTTTGAGTTTAGATTAACTCATTCTCGATACGCGGATTGGACCTACTCAATCCTCAAGTTCAATTCTTCAAGCACACAAATTCATTCTTGTGTTACCTTCGCGTCAAACCACAAGTCGAAGCAATCAGATTGCCACACCATCCAAGTTCAATCACTCCCGCTGTATGAATCACCATATCAGCGCTCACGCGGAGTGATTGTCCTAATCGGCGCGACGCATGTGCGAGGTTGGAGTTGCGCTCGCATAAGAAAAGAATATCGAAGTTGTGGTTATCGACGAAGTAAATCCAAACATTTCATTTCCATCCAAGTCAAGATTTCAATTTTGATAGTCCGTTTGTCATTCTTTCAACCAGAAAATCCTCGAGCCAAGTTTCTCTTTTCCTCGATACGTTTCAATATCCCGAGTATAGCATCCATCGAAACAATGACATTTGCACGATCGTCATTTGCCGAGTCAGAGTACCCCCGAGTTATCGCATATCGGTCTTTGATACGCCTCAATACCATCGACGATATGCGTAACCTGACGATCTTCTTTTGTAACCAATTTCGAATCGTGTGACTGATGCTATTGTCCGAACTGGATATACCACAATTTCCGCGATATTCAAGATCAAGTTTGATCGCTATTCCTCAAGCTCGTTTCAAGATTGTTATTCAAAACTCAATTCACAATTCATTTGAATCAATCCGAAATCGTACGTGCGATCCTCTAAGTTTTCTCGATCAAGACCATTCATTTTCATTCATCGTTTCGAATCATTTCGATATCGTTTTCTAACTCGCATTGCCTGTTTACAAGTCGTCCGACGACATCTCGTTCGGGACATTCAAAGTTACGATCAACTAAGCGTGATGCGTTCTAAGGCTTTGCGCGATCGCATCGTCTCGCCGATATACTTGCCATTACTCGTATTCCTTAATATTTGCTCGAATGATTTCCAAGAAAATCCATACACCACTCGAATTCGAGCCATCCGATCTAGCCTACAATCACGTTCGCGTCATTCGCAAAGACATCCTTCGGATTCGTTCGACGAATCCCTAGCGTAATCGCTCACGTCGCATCGACGTACTAAGTTGTTCGTACTATTTCTTCAAAATCCAAGTCAATCTTCCGTGTACGCCTAAGCGTTAACTCGATAGCGTTCCTATCGATAGACACTCTAAGTGTAGCTTCATTCCCGACCGAGCGGTACTTGATATCCCTCGTAACTCGTTTGTACCAAAAGTCGAGGTGCGCGATACGCGACGCAACTTAGCCAAAAGGCCGTGCGCATGGCTATCCCGTACGGACTATATTCGAGTTTGCACGCTCATTTGTTAGGGTCAACGTATGACTAGTTAGGCATGCACATGACAAGTTAACTTAGCATGTGTTCTTTATCGAGTCAAGTTTAACATCGTTTGGCACAAAGGCCGTTGCCTATCGATGCGTTTAGTTGAACGCTTGTACGAGCTTTTGAAAATATTTAGACTTATTGTATGGACATGCCGAGGGACAATCGAGAGAGAGCGCACACTTATTTTCCAACGACGAGCGTTCAAAACTGAGAAATTCGACGTGAAGTCCAAGGACGTAAAGCCATGCTCTGATACCATTATGTTACGCCCCGCTCCCGTAGGAGCGATCGTCCTCGCTAAGGCGTGATGCCGCACGAGCCTAGATTACGCTCGTTGTCACGCCCCAGAACCAGAATACTGAAGAACGGGGACGTGCACAGCCAGCTACGTATAACGGAACGGCAACCATCCTGCTATACGGTCACGGCTGTCTAGCTATGTGAGGGTACGCTACAAACCATCAGTCTCTTAGGGTCAAATCAAGCTATTATCTCAATCTCAACAAGTAATAATAGTAACAAGATATCGGACCACCAAATATACAATTGTAAGGCGTCCCAAACATTACATATCCAGATGATCATGAAGCTAGTCGTACAAAATGTAAGGACTAGCAAGGGTTAAGTCATACATGATCAACCTCGAGTTGCCAATCATGATTACAGCCCGTAGGCAGATAGAAAGTAAAGTGCATCGAGCTAACAAGTGCTCGTCGGCTAAACGCCTCAAAAGAATATCAGTTAACAATACAGTGGGAGAAACAAAAAGAGAAAATCCACTCGTTGCCCGGGTTCCGTCTAGTGTTCACCATCGGGCTGGAAAGCAGGTAGATCCTTTGCTGCTGCTCCGGTATCTGGCCATACAAAACCAGCTGGGTCAGATCCCAGAAAGAGCAAGTGCCACAAAGGAGGCCACGAAATAAGAACAAAAGCCAGCAATCAGCACAATAATATAATTACATAATAAGAGACAGTAATTTAAGAAAAAGGCATGATAGTTAGATATAAAAGACAAATCTTGTACAGAATCGATAAAAGACAGAACATATGAAAAGGCATGACAGGATGATATACGATGAGATGACCATGGGACTATTCAGATAGCCAGGTTACAACCCGTAAACCAAACAAGGACCGGGGTTGTAACCCTTCGTCTGAACGGAACTTGGTTTCTTCCACCATTTATCGGCAAGATAAAATACGCGAATTCAAGACTTGCAATTAAACATGATTAAGGTAAAGCACGAGTAATCATGTCATGTCATGACCTTGCACAGGATCAGGACAGGACAAGAGGGACTAGACTCCATCCAATCAATCACGGCCAAGCAAGTACTACGGCTTACTACTTTAACTAACTAGGGTTATCACAGACCTGATTACTAACAAGATGCAATGAGAATTCCAAGTCCGGTTACCTGTTTGTTACTACCTGAATGCTCCCAGCAAGAAAAGGAAAAGATAGCATGATATAGCAGACACACTGTAGTAAGATACATGTGTCCTAAGGTACCACGCTCGACGGCGGGCTGGAAGTGCGCTCATCTCGACGGATAGCAACAAATCCCATGTATATATATATAAGGCCGGGACCAAAGGGGCAACAGGTAACTGGGAAATTCTCCATGAACTAATTGATCAATCTAGTCATTAACCTAGCCAGATTCAGTATGAATCCCTGACCGTGGGAACCAGGGAGTCACGTCCTAGACATGATGCAAGACAAGACGAGTGGATTGCACAAGCAAGCAAGCAGGAACACCCACGGTGTTAAGACAGGTCAAGCTAAGTTATCAAGTCATGTCAAGTCAGGAGTGCGCCGCCACGGGCCACTATCAAGTTATCAAGATAATTCATGTCAGGGTACTTGTCAGGAGTGCGCCACGACGGGCCACTATCAAGTCAGGTTGGTCGTGTCAGGAGTGCACCACTACGGGTCACTGTCATGTTATACTAGTTCCTTGTCATACCATGCTGTGTACAATAGTCATTCCAATATATTAAGTAAAATCTTGTTCATGACAAAAGGCGTAAGGATATAAAATGGGCGTAAAATATCTAATAAAATATCAATATACAGGGCTATAGAAGAGCCAAGCTCAAGAAATAAACAAATTCATCATTTGTGCAAGAGGGTCAGGGGTTGGGCTGCGCAGGATATGCACTGCGCATGGAAGAGCTGCGCAAGAGTTGCCTTGCGCAAGGGTAGACTGCGCATAGGGTCAAAGGGCACAGGGTTAAAGGGGCACAGGGGATGTACTGCACAATGGGTCATTGCGCATGGACCAAGGGTACAGGGGCTGCCTTGCGCACTGATTGGATTGCGCAAGGGTAGACTGCACAGAGTAAGGACTGCGCAGGAGCAGATTGCGCATGAGCAGACTGCGCAGAGTATGGACTGTGCAGGAGCAGATTGCGCATGAGCAGACTGCGCAGAGTATGGACTGCGCAGGAGCAGATTGCGCATGAGCAGACTGCGCATGGGCAGACTGCGCAGGAATCTATGTGCAGTCGGGTTGAGCGTAGTTCGCCAAGGGGCAAGCTGCGCGGTCGGCGCTGCGCTAAAAAGCGCTGGCCGAGGGGGATGCGCAATCCAGCACTGCGCTAAAGAGCGCAGGCTGCAGGCTGCTACTCCAGGCCGAGAAGAACACCAAGAACATCAAAAATTCAAATTATCATATCTTTATCAAATCAAAGCCAAATCTAGATTTTCAAAGTTCTAACTTGAGTAAAATTGAATTCTCTTCCACATAGAAGCATCAAAACCCACAAAAATCCAACCAAAATAGATCAAAACTATATAAATCCAAAAATAGTTAAAACCTAGATCTAGAACAATGGAAACTCCAAATCACAAAATGTCAAGTTCTAATGTTGATCTCCATAGCCTAATCTAGCTAATGGACAAATAAAAAGTGATTCTCATGAGGTGGCAAGGTGCACTTGCCTAATGGGTTGGAGAGTTGTGTGGAGGAAGAAGAAGAAGAATTAATGGAGGAAAATAATGAGGAGAGAGGGTGTTAGGTGGGGATTTTAATGGGGGAGGATAAGTTGTGTTGAGGGTGGAGGTTAGCTAAGATGGTCCAATGCATAATAAACCAAACCAATTCCTTCTCCTATCCAAATAAAACCAAGCTCCATTAATCAGAATTAATTCAGGAATGATAAATGACAATTAAACTACAATGCTAAGTATGAAATATACCACAACTTAACTGGTCAAGAAAAATGAAAAATACTGGTCAGAAATACGATCATGTATAAAATACGTATCACGAATTAAAGGGCACTACACTCGTGCAAGGCAGGTTCCATAACGGCCGATTACAGCGACGACGACGGGGTCGTCGCACAGAAGTCCCAAGCAGATACATTGAATATGCAGCGGAAATTTGCAACAAGAACACATGAACACAAGTCATTCAAAAGAAACTCTTTTATTGATATTGAATACAAGATTACATTTGTGGGCATAAGGCCAAATTATAAATCTCCCGTGCTTACTTTTCTCTCATTTTACAATTCACTCTGCCCTCTCTCATCTCTCGATACAATATTTGATGTCAGCGGAAGCTTCGGAAGGCGATGTCCATACATTATGTCATGTATAAGTCGTCAATCCACGCGGCCGCACGCTTCGAGTCGCCAAGAAACTTCGTGCCTCGACGCATCCAAGCAAGCTCCGTGCCACGAGCTTCTACCTGTGCCTGCACATGAACACTGTGTGGGTGTCAGTACTCAACTGTACTGGTGGAGTGAGCTTCTCGCCCACCCATACATAACCGACACGTTCATTTACTTTGTGCAGCTTAAGTCCCTTTCGATTGTCTTTCTAGTCTTGCCTTAGGATCAGTTTTAAGACTTGACATCTAACCAACTCGACGTGCAATGACATGGTCGTGCTATAATACCAACGTGTATTTCGATCGAGGCAGTGCCTCATCGTACATGAACTTGACCAAACTTGAACTCGGGACGGCAGGGTCGTGCCATACTCTATTTGGGACCTTAACGTATTCAAGACTGTACTTTACTGAGGAGCAACTTATGTGGACTCGGCCGTGTGCCAGGACTTTTACTTAAACTCAAGTTCACTAGGCCAATTCTCGTGCCAACGATTCAAATGCCAAAGACGACAATGGGACACTCGTGCAGGTCGTGCCTCTAGACCTTGCTTAGACTTGTTCGTGCTTCAAGATTGAGGCCGCGCCTCGCAACATATCAAGACTTATCATGCTACCGTCTTGCGGCCTTCCTGACCGACTCATTTGCTAACTTAGACAAGACTTGTGAAACATAATGCTGATTTTATGAATATTCCGATGCCATCTATCGTGCCAAGCACGGTGCCTATGCTGCAGTCCAGTCTTAGGCCCAGACCTTGTGTTACCGACTAGACCTGTATTCACGCTCTAGACCCAAATCCAAAGGCATACACGCGGTGTGCCGCTATCTGCCAACACATCTACATGAGTGGTCACTAGCAATGTCAAGCAATCTTGGACTGGCTCGTGGGATATCGGTCTCGTCCCTGCACGGGTAGCTAGCCCGGAGGCGCCGAAGTCTCCCATGCGGTTATCCAACATCCTACTTTGAGCCACACTCGCTTCCCCCGGGCCGAATGATCCCGGTGCCCCGGCTATCATTCGAGAAGACTACACCTTGTCGCCAAGTTGTCCAATGACCATGCAAGTCTCAACTCGATCTAACCAATCCTTCCTTAACATGACCATGCATTCCTTCTTTCTATCGAGACTTAACGAGACTCCCAAGCCGCGGGACCGATCTCGTGTACGGGAACATATTACGACTTCGCAAGACTCCCAAGCTGTGGGACCGATCTCGTGTGCAGGACTTATCAAGACATAGCGAGACTCCCAAGTAGTGGGACCGATCTCGGCGACAACAAGTCGCATGGACTTCCTTTGTTCGTGGCAAGCTTTTCACTAAACCGACCGTAGCTTGTGCCTTAGACAGACCTGGTTCTATAGGCGACGCTAACGCTCAAGTCATAGACTTATACGACGAGCCTTGTTCTCAAGGGACTACGCGACTTGACAACCGCAGATAGAGCGGGACAGTGCTAGAAATGGCTTCGATAGCCCAACGCAACTCTTGTCTAACTTGTTCGGGCGACGACTCGACGAACAAAGGCTACGCCGAGCTCCGCGTTGAGGGAACGTGCTATGCACGGGGCCGACTTGAACAACCAAGTTTGTGCCTAGACTTAGCCAACGAGCCGTGCAAGATGACTTAACTTGCGGGACGTGCGAAGGCTATGCCAAGCCTTGCGGAACAGGACTGTGCATGCTTTTCAAGCATTCACGCAGGCGACGCCTATGACTTAGGCTATTTCAAGCGTTGGGGCAAAATGACGGGACAGTGCATGCTTTATCAAGCATTCAAGCAGGCGACGCCTATGACTTAGGCTATTTTAAGTGTCGGGACAACTTAGCAACTTAAGCCAACTTCCTTCTTCCAAGTCACGGGATCGAAGGATCGTATGTCATTTGAAAGCACGCTGAACCGACTTCTATGCAGACCGTGGGACCATTTTCCATGTTCTAAGACATTTCGACGGGTCGGGATTTATTCCCTTAGCTATGTGCGTTCGTAGCTTTTAGATTAGCCTACTTGTGCAAGTTGAAAATATTGCGAGTTATTATGTGAAGGCTAAGATGAGGTAAGTTCACCGAAACTACCCCACCTGTGCGAGGAGTCGCCTCGGATGAGCGAGCCTTCGAGCAGCCGTTGCAAGGCTAAGTTCCAACACCGTCGGCGTTTCGATTCCTCCGATTGACTTTGCGGGATGGGGCACTACAAATACCCCATGCAAAAATTCAATTTCTAACTTGCTAAACTAGTTGAACTCTAAGTATCTACAGAAAACTAAGGCAGCCGCCAAGGTATTAGAACTACGCTATTTGGAATCATAAATCACCTAAATCAAAATTTTCTTCCGTCGTTGTATGTAACTCATATGCCAAATGTATTTCAATTTCAAGTATGCCTCTTGATCAAAATATTTTACAGACATCAACTTCCAATTGTCAGCCATTCTTCCAAAACTGACTACATCAAAATTACGTTTTTCACTTGCCATAGTAAATCCTTAGAAAATTCTTTAAGTTGATCCATGACCTATATTCGAGAATTTTTAATTCTTGAAATCATTTGACAGAATTACAATCATTAATCAATTTTAATCTTTAACTATGCACCTATCAATCGTTCTCATCCAAACGCATTAGCAAAATACCACAGAATCCCAATCGTTCTTACCATAACCAATATGAGCCTCCAATGTTTGGTAGAAATTGCAAATTCAATTGCTCCTTTCTAAAGTTGTATGCCAATGGTCTTATCTCAATTCCTCTCTGCTTATTCCTTCTCTAGAACCTATCATTCCCTTGCTCGTGTTATTCCTTCCATGGCTATATCCGTCCCTTCTAGGTATAATAGTCATCTAATCATAAAAGTTGATCCTCGTCAAGTGTTCCTTTACTTGATCATTATATTCACATGTTTATATATTATCCAGATTCACTTCCTCTATGGGAGAATCTTACCAAATCTTATACTTTCCTCGCTAACTCTACCTACGTCTTCCTTTATTTTCAAAAACTCTTTATTTAAGCATAAAACTCAAAATCGTCAAATACCATCATTTTTTGAATGAGGTTTAGACACTAGCGAACACTACTAACAATTCTATTCCAAATAAGTCACAAGCTAGATATACCACTCCCTTAAGGCTAGCTTACTCAAGGTATTCTTCTACCTTCTCTACCCTTTAGCTATCTAATCTCATTAGAAGAATATCGATCCTCTAAGGATGCTCTTACCAGAATAATATAATAAGGTTGGTGGGTAACTATCTAGGTTTTTTCCGCATATAACTATCAATCTGCTTTATAATATAACAGCAAAAAATATAACTATCCACAAAATATATGCAACATACTAAAAATGAACCTTGGAAGGAATTGAGGCAATACAGATTGATATGGTCCTAATAAGTTCTAGGAAAAATCAAGTAGAATTTCATAGGAAAACTATTCTTTCTAGTTGTGATAAGAGATGTCTGAAAATGGAAAGCCGCTAGAAATACAAATCCTCTAATCGGACAACAGTCAGAATAATTTGATGGTGCAGAAAAGACAACCATAGTATGGATATAGTCTTAATAATATTCGAAAATCCAAATATATCCGAAGTCACTTTGCCTCAAATTCATGCCTCGCCAGAGTGCACCTGACTGCAGTGAAATTTTGGCTCCATAATTTGAATAGTAATAGGTTTTCGAGTAGTCTATCAACTTTATCCATTTCCTGGCTGAACAACATAGGAGACGAATTTATGCATTTAGGACGTAGTCTCAATAATATCCAAAAACCTATCAACACCTGAATCACTTCAACTTAGAGTCTATGTCCCGCCAGTGCGCAACTGGCTGCAGTATACTCGCAGTTTCTATAATTCAAATAGATGGTTGCGATGCATATGTGCGAAGCCATATTAGGTCACTAAATATTTTCTTAACTTTGTCCATGGAAATTTCAAAAAAATAATTCAACAATTCAAAAAAAATTTTAATGACTAAAGAAAAATTCAATAATATAATAGAATCAATTCTCTGACCGTTCCTGCTTCATGATACTCAAGTCTTGAGTTTTGGAAGCTTTCTAGGCCTTGAACTGATCAAGAAGTTCTTAGAGAGAGTAAGGTTTCGGGTTGAGTGGAGGAAGTCAACAAATGAAAATATTCTTGGTCTTAGAATAACCTAGAAAATATCAATCAATATTGGAATTATTTTTTGGAAAATAATCCCCTTGGAAGATTCGTGAACAAGCTAAGTTGAACCAATTCTTTTGGTAATAATTAACCTTGGAGCTTTATGGTTCCAGAAGAATTTGGTTCGGGATTGGTCCCAAGAAAGTCAATTGAAAATAATATCAAGACAAATGGTTGGATTCACTACTCGTAAAAATACTCTGGATAGATAAAAGTTTACCAAGTTTGCTAAAGGAGAATTTGAAACTCTAAATAGTGAAATAGATCTAGATTCTAAATAAAGATAGAGAAGTATGATTTGATCAACTAATTGAAAATTTTAAAATAGGTTTGTTGAAGAAGGAGATTGAGAAAAATCTAATCCTAATCCATAAATAACAAAAGAGTATGGATGCTAAGGAATGCTGGAGTATGATAAGGATATGGAGGAAGATAACCTCTGAAAGCCAAGGGACACTAAAAGATATATAAAATCTAGAAACTAAAGTAGATAGTAAAATAGACCACCATACAATCGACCTATGCTGGATAAGGTTTAGGATGCAAAACATAAGCAAGGTAGCCTAACAGTCTATAACAAACAAAAATATTTATTTATAATATATTTTGGTCCTATGTTGTGACAAATTAATGTTCTAGTGTTCTAATTATTTCTAGGTATGTTCACTTAAGTTGTTGATTGACCTGCATGGGCCACCACTAAAAACATGTCACGACCTGATCCCAAATTATTGGATCGAACCGGATCATGTCCAGCCTGCACCGTTGTGAGACGGCGGCAGTAAGCTGTTCTATATGCAGGCATTCACAACAACATCTATACATTTGTCACAACTCGAATATACTGAAATTTTAAAACTTTTTATATTCAACAATTGAAAAGTATAAGTGGAAAAGGAAGAACTGAAATAAAGTACTGAATTCAAATTAACAAACTCCAAAACAATAAAACTAGAAAAATAGAAAATAACTAGCTAGGCGGTCGGCTCATCGGCCTCAGGTTCTGCGTCCTCCAAGGGGGACTCTGACAACACCACAGGGTACAATACCGGGTCATAGCTGCTATTATACAATAGCTCAGCATCCTCAATGTCACCTAAAAATGTTGGTCTCCAGTCAGGAGGGAGCAAGTACGAATATGTATTTTATATTTCAAATAATAATGAAAAAGTGCAGGCTAAACAGTTGAAACAATATTTTTCAGCAATTTAACAATTTAAAACAATGTGATTTGAATGTGTAAACGTCTATGACCGGCTTGGGTTGTACAATAGCATCCTAGTGACGCGATACGGCTTATCCCCGTGTGTAAGAGGGGTAGGCTCGCACAATCATGCATATATGAGGGGTATTGGTCATAAATGCTACACTATTCTCCCAATTCCCACAATCAATATCAATCAATATTTGAACCCTAGGAGAGGGTTCCATGTAGCAATGTGGTTTAAACATGCAACTTGACAATTACTAAATAAAATACAAGAAAACATAACCGTAACTTGCCTCTGTTGATTGACTGGATCGAGAATGTCGGTACTGAGGAGGAAATCAAGTATGTCTCCGAGATCCTACAATTGAGAACCTTGACTTAGAACCATAATGAAACTATTTTAGGTGTGCTAGTTACAATCTCTAGAAGTAGACCCTAGTCAGATTTTAAGTTATTAATTAATCTATCGGAAAATGTCTAGCGTCGCAATCTATGTTCGTTATCATTTTAATTGAATAAGTCGGTTACTGATTAATTAAAAAAATAGCAATTACCGGTTAATTTTGCAAAACTTTGTATTTTAAATATATATATATATATATATATATATATATATATATATATATATATATAAAACTAGGCTATTTTTTAAATTAGAAAACATGTGAATTGCTAAATTACCAGATTATTTATTGTGAGAAAACTTATTAATTTTTTTATAAAATATATATATCCATTTTATATTCTACGCGTTTAACGGCGAAATCAATATTCCAGAAAAATAAAGAAAAGCTACGCTACACAATACATGGTCACAGAAAAATAAAGAAAAAACTGGACTTATGCCCTTTACAAATTATTTACATTAATTAATCCTAAGGCGAGCTCTGAGTGTCGTGAACGGTCCAAACAGTAGGCCGAGGCCCTCCACCATAAATATTAAAAGCAGTACCAGTTCTAAAATAAATTATAATTAATATAAAAATTAAAAAGTCTCAGACTTGGTCGTGCAATCTCATGTTGCTGGCTAATGCCTCAACGTACAGGAAACCCTATAGCGTTTGCGTTTCGTCGAGGCTCATTCAACCGTTATGGTCGTCGCCTAACTGATGATACAAAATCCATAAAATCCAAAAACCGACAAAATCCAATCTATAAATCATTTTGCAAAGACCGGTTTTCTTTGGAAAATAGGTTTTATTCAAATTGCCAATTTTATAAGGAAATCCCTTTTTAAAAATATTTTCTGAAAATTTGGGCAGCATCTCCTCTGTAATTGGGACAACCCAATCCTGGGAGGATGCTAACCACAACACAATTAAATATTCCAAACCAGGGATCAAACATTTCCAACCCAAAAATGAATATCCAACCCAAAAATGAACACAACACAACATATCCGAATAGAAAATACGCCGCGACGTAACCGATACTCTACGTATCACCCAAAAGCAACAATATATCAAAATACCGAATCCCGAAATGGAACCGGGACCGCGTCATCATCGACTAACTACGGGAGGGACACAGGGACACGGGATTATACCTCGGGTGCTTGGCTAGAGCTCTCAGATATAAATAGGAGAAAAATAAATTTTGCGGACTCGGAAAAACTCCAAAATATGCGAACAGCAAAGATCGGCCACGGGAACAGCGGATCTGGACCCACAAGATGCTGCGAACATCGGATCGGGGCACGGGAACAACGGACGGAGCTCGGGGTGGCCGAGAGGCGGCGGCTACGGCCGAGAAGCGGATCGGAAAACCCGCAGGTCACCGGAAGGTCGCAGAAAAAACTCGAGAAAACCGAAATAGCGTCCGGACAGCGGCCAACTCGCGGGACAGGGGGTCGGGACGCACGGAAAGCCACCGGACAGCAGATCGGTATGATACAGCGGCAAAGCCAGTCTACGGAAAGGCAACCAGACGGGGACAGACGGCCCAGAGACGTGTGGACGCGCGCTGGGCGGACAACGGCCGGGCGGAGCTCCTGCTCGCGGGATCGGGGCTGGGCGCGGTCGGAAGCGGGCCGAGCGGGGCTCCTGCTCGCGGGATCAGGGCTGGGTGCGGTCGAAAGTAGGCCGGGGGAGCACCGGAGTTGCGCTGGAGCGGGTGGCCACAGGGGTCGTCGGGGCGCTGGAGATGGCCGGGCGGAGGCGCTGGCTCCGGCGGGCGGCTAGGGCACGGTGGCCAAGCGGGGCTCGGGCTGGACGGGGCCGCCGGGGAGGGCGTGGTCGCGCGAAGGGGCGCGCGGTAAGGGTGTTGACCGTGAAGGCGGTCGCGGGCTGGCCGAGGGGCGCGCGGGTCAGCGCCGGCGAGAGGGTCGGCTGTGGTGTTTGAAGGGGAGTGGGAAGAGGAGGGTTTGGTGAAGGAGGAAATGGTGAGGAGTGGTTTATGAAAAGAGTTGTGGGAGGAAATGGGGAGTAGTGTGGAGAGGGGGGATTGTAGGAGAACGTGGGGAGAGGGGAAGTGCTGGGTCGGGGTTAGATTAGGAATAGGGATTTTTTTATTATTAATTAATAACCAAAAATAGAATTATACATAAATATCAAGGCTAATATTAGTTAAAGGATTTTAAAGATGGATTCAGGACTGGAAACGAAATTGTGTTCAGGAAATGGAAGTCGGGTTCGAGTTCGGGGTCGGACTCCGGGCACGGGATCGGGACAAGCCATAATCAAAAATCCAACAATTAATTTTTAAAATAATGTTTTCCTGATCCGACTATAATAATAACAATAATAATTATAATAAAAATAATAATAACCTAATCTAAACTAAAAATCCTAATTAATATAAATATCCAATAATTAGTCTAAATCCAGAAAGCGGGTTTCACAAACCCTTACCAATCTCAAGAAAGAATAAGAAGAAGATACACAATGAAATCACTCACCAATAGATGATCCCCCTGAACGAAAAAAAAACGACTCTTCGAACAGATCTTTCCTTTAAACTATCTCGAAAAACGAACCCTGAGAGCAAAGTATGAACTTTATATTAGATTTCTGTGGACTTGTCTTCCTAAGTCTCTCTTCTTGCTCTGAGCAAGCCCTTAATCTCCTTAGGAAACCCTACTCTAGGATTAATTTTTTTTAATTAGTTCAACAATAATTGTGACCTTGTATATTAAACCTCACGATCAAAATATATGCTAACTTGGGCCCACGTCTGAACCAAATTCTGTCAGACGGTGTATCGCGAAGTATTGTCTGGCCCTCAGAACATGTTCCAGAATTGAACTCTCAAAATTCGGTATATCTTCGATATACCGTAGTGTACCGCTGCTGCCGTTTTGACTCTGTTTGAATTCTGGTTGAGCTATTGATTTTTCGTCGTCTTTATCGCAACTCTCGTCGACGCTCTACCACGTATCTATACACCTCGAATCCAAACTGGAAGCCACATTTCAAAAGTCTGAACCTTTATCTAAGAGCATCTCCAACGCTATTGTCTTGTAGCAACCATTTTTTCCTATGTGGCTTATGCAACACGACATTGTCTAGTTTAGGTGGCATTTCACAGTACCCAAACGACAACGTCTTTTCTTTACCGTCTCCAATGCAGAGCCACATCTCTTCACCTGTTACTTTTTTTCCATTTATTTACTCTCTCCCCCTCTCCCTCTACCTCTCCCGCTCCTGTGTTCCATTTTTCCTTTCCGCCATTAATGGCGTCGACGGAGCAGCTTGAAGAAGGAAAAGGTCATCTTCACCTCGCCGTCGTCATCGTCCTCCAAGTAGGACTCGAGCCCCGCAGTCGTGAACCCGTTCGAGCGGGACGAGTCTGAAGTCGAGCACCCCATTCGAGCGGGACGAGGCTGAAGTCGACGACGACAACGACGACGACGACGGAAGAGGCAGCCGCCATAGACGAGAAAGTGGAAGGAGACGGCGATAACGACGACGGCGAAAAGCTGATGAAGACGGCGGTGGCGGTGGCAGAAGGAGACGACGGCGGCGGTCGACGGCGACAGCGACGAGAAGTCTGCAACTAATCCGACCGGAGGAGATGTGGCAACGCTGTTGTTCTCCGGTGGATGGGATATGATGGCTGGGACTGTGATGACGTGGAAACAAAACATTGTGTAGTCTGTTGTCTAGATCTAGACAACAGACTTCACATTTTGCTTGCCATGTCACTGCCACCTCAACTCTCCATCTTCTTTCACATTTGCATTGGAGAAATTTTTTTGCAAAGAAGTCTTGTGATTATTATGTGGCAGCCATTTTTCCGAAAGCTACAATAGCGTTGGAGATGCTCTAAGTCTAATCTCAGCTCCCTCTGTAGATTAAAAACATAACATAACATTTGTATTGTTATTACTGCAATGGAAAAGAAGAAAAGTCTAGGAAAGATCAAAGAAACATGGGCGGAACTATTTGATAGAAAAAGAGGAGGAATTGATCACTGTCATCTAGAAGATGGATGAACATTCGCTCCCACATGTACTTAGAATAATAATTTTATTATATGTCACAGTCACCTATAGATTTTTAAGAAGCTTCTTTTGTAGGCTAACATATAATCTTTCATACAATTATACAAATGCCCACAATCTCTACGACAAGAAAAGTTATTGTCTATTAAATTAGTCAGCTTTCTTAAGCCAACAAATATGATAGGTTGCCCAGCAAATGTGATCATTCTAGTTCAAACCATGCACTTGTTAGGTGGGGCACGTGGAATTAGGAAAAGCTAACATTTTCTTTATCATGTACTACTTGTTAACTAGAAATTAAATTATAATAATTTAGTGACAGGAAGTCGACATTATGTGAAAGAAAAAGTAGAAGAAATACATAAAAGGCTATATCTTGCAATATATTTATATGAGATCTAAGTATATCAAATTTTAATAAGTATAACAAAAATAAAAGAATAATATTTTTCTTTGTTTAGTGGTTGTTTGTTAAATCGAATTTGGAAACGGATTTAAGCGATGGGAAGTCGACACTATGTGAAAGAAAAAGAAATACATTTATAACCGCCTTCTTTTCTTTTTTTGGTAAAATTTCATCACCGTTCTTACATAAGTCGGGCTGGTCCAGTCCAGCAGTGAACTGGCCCAACTAAACTGGGCTCCGGGTCTGGACTGGGTCCAGCTTCCTCCACTCCGGGTTAGTCCAGTCCGGCCTGCTCGTACGACCGGTCTGAGTCCGGCCTGGACCGAGTCCGATAAAACCCGGTTTGACCTGGGCCCGGGTCGGCGCAGCCCGGCACAGCGCACACCATGAGGCTGTTTGCTTCGCAGATTTGGGGGCACGAAGTAGCCCAAATTTGAAATTGGAACAACTTCACTTGTTTGGTTGGAAAATTTGCAGATAAGAGTTACTATAAATTGACATAAACAATAAATTTTGTTTGCCATAAATCAAAATTTTGAATTCAAAATTTTTTTTTCCAACGAAGTCAAGTACCGAAGTGAAAAATCTCCATTCCCACTTTGCGCATTTAGCTTGATTTCCACTACCTTTTTACTTTAACACTTTCGAAATTCTAATAACTACAAAAAGTTACACTGTTTCACTAACTTCGACAGCCATCCAAACACCAAACTTTAAAATTTTATACTTCTAACATTTACTTTTTCAAAGCACCCAAACGAAATTTTTTTACTTCATCGACTTCACAGCAATGCGTACGCAAATATCAATTTTCGAATTTTTTTTCAAAAACTTTACATAAACAAACAACCCTTGGAGTATATGGTTATGATCTAGAGAACCTAACTAATTTTTAGGGCTAATTAGTGTTTAGATCCTGAATTTTATATTAGTTTAGAGTTTAAGTCCTGACATGTCCAATTGAAGAGTTTAGACCATCAACTTATACTTCTTCTTCTTCTTCTTTTTTTCATACCCATCATTCATGTTTTATAATAAAAAAATTTATAGGCTTCCCTCAATTATTTTGGTTTTTTAACTTGATACATGAACCTTTTTTTTTTTCAACTTGATACACTAAATTTTTTTTGGACAATAATAGTCATGCTCAAAATTTAAAACTTGTTAAGATATAAAGCTTGTTAAGATAATTAGATTTAGGATTAGTTTTCTTCTCCTATACAGATACATATTCCTTCTCCTATAGGATATATGTTCGTTCTTCATCTATATATATATATATATATATATATATATATATATATATATATATATATATATATATATATGGGAGCGGATCAAAAGCCCCCTTAGAAAATTTTCTAAAAATTCCCCTCACTCTAATTCGTAATATTAATGTTAATATTAATGTTAATATTAATGTTAATGTTAATATTAATTTTTTTATTAATGTTAATGTTAATATTAATGTTAATGTTAAGTTTAATATTAATTTTAGTATTTAATGTTAATATTAACATTAATATTAACATTAACATTAATATTAACATTAAATTACGGATTAGAGTGAGGGAGGTTTTTAGGGGATTTTCTAAAGGTGGCTTTTGATCCGCTTCCTATATATATATATATATATATATATATATAACCTCTAGTCTAGTGGCTAAGAGAGATGCATGCGGCCCAAGAGTTCGAGCCCAGTGGAGACGAGTTCGCCACAATTACCCATTGCTTCAATATATATATATATATATATATATATATATATATATATATATATATATATATATATATATTCTTATAGTCTAGCTTCGAAGTGTCATTGCTGTGTCAATAGCTCTACAGAATCATTGGAACATTTACTTCACGAGGTAGACATGGCTACTGGCGTATGGAAAGCTGTTCAATCTACTTATCAGGTTCGAGGTGGAGGACGAAGCCTACTAGATCGTCTGCGAGACTGGTGGAGGAAGAAGAACAAACACAAGAAGGAGATTGCAGCTGCGGCAGTACTTTGGGTGTTATGAAAAAATCAAAACAAATGGCGATATGAAAACTATGTGTACTCGACAGATAAGCTTATTGCAGAGGTTCACAGGCAAATAGGGAAGGCAACTGTGAAGTGTAAACACTAGCTTAGTGTTAACATGTACTCAGCACTTTTGATAGATGAATAAAGATGGTTTTTGATGGAAATATATATATATATATATATATATATATATATATATATATATATATATATATATATATATATATATATATATACTCCTTTAACCAGCACGTGCGAGCTCAGTTAATCGTGTGTCTCCCCGCAATCAACTCTGCATGCATAAATATATGATATGCATCGGAGAATTTTCATGTTCCCAAAATATCATTCTCTAATCTTATATATATTAAAATATATTAAAATTAACTAGAGATAAATATGTAAATTATATGCCTCCCAAACTAACATAATTATTAAAACACTAATACTCAAACACTTCCATCTACAATAAATATCTATCTTTTTAAAAATAAATTACTTTAAAACATTTTAAACTATTTCAAAATAAAATTATCATGTAAGTACACATTTAAAAAGCAAAAAAGAAAAGAAAAAGAAAGATGACAGATATGTACAACTCACATTAATGACTTCTAGTAATATATAAAACAAGATGCTTGTATATAGAACCGATGGAAACACATGGGTGAATTACAGGAACGGTCAACTAGGGCGACCATCCACCAACGGACCAGGAGATCCAAACAAATTAGTTTAAATATAATTATATTAATAATTTTGTACTAAAAAAATTTGTAATCTAGTAGTCTAGAATTTAAAAATAATCATCCATTTACAAGTTAAAAATATATGATTTATTTTTCTTATTAAATTGTGTAATATTTTAGACATGAGGTACTCTTTTCTTCTTTTTTGCCTGGAATTTTGTCCTAATGAATTGTTTTTGACAAAGTTTCAGCAAGGCCTCAAGTATAAAATAAAATAATCAATTTATAAAATTCGTATTTTAATAATTAAAAGTCTGAATTGAGGGCACATTTGAAGTTTTATTCAAAGTCTTGACCAGTCCTGATGAATTACAAGGAATTAATTAAGTAGCCTATTTTTTGTGCTATAGTTTGGTGTCAAATATGTAGAGTAGTAGCGGACTCCTAAGTCCAAGTTATGACAGCACTCCACCTTGGCATTTGCTGAACTCAATGAATCTTGGTAGGTCAAATATATCCATCAAACAGTCTTGTACAACAGAGCCACTACACATCCACATACCAATTTCCAATTTGGTGGTTTTAATTTTTTTTGAGTATTATATTATACTACATGATGTTGTCATTAGTTCGTTTTAAAAGCCTAAATATTTGACACAAGCCAAATGTCAGGTACTTGTCATAGAAAGAAAATGGTGTTATTTGACCTCAAACTAGAAAAATGCTAAGTCTACTACCAAATACTTACAACATTCTTACAATCTCTCTCTCACATCTCTTATACATAGATTCCATCAGGTCCCACCTCCCCTCTCACCCCGATGCTACATGGGATCCATCTGACCCCACCACTTCCTCATTCCTCCAATCGAAGTCCGGCACGTGGCAGTTGTAAGAAAGTTGTAAGCATTTGGTTGTAGGCATAGCAAAACTCCTCAAACTAAATCACTTCCTAAAAAGTATGGAGACCTAAATCTAAAAATAAAAAAAAATCATACTAGTAATATATACGAAGATTAAAAAAAATTAGTATCTTCCGATGTTTTAGGCCATGTGCGATCGCACAACTTGTACATGCTCAGAAACAGTTTTGCTTATTGTTATGCAAAATCTTGTGTAGCACTACGTACATGGACGTTTCTTTTATACCAGATGTTGGGATTGGCTCATGTTAGAAATAATAATAATAATATAATTGGAGCAAAGTCCTAGTATTACTTAATCAATGAGTTTTAAATATGAAAATGTATGTCATGCCTACATACGATTGAATTATATATATGGATACATGACAGTTATATAAAGGGGCCTAAAGTTTTTCGTGTATAAGAAAAATTATGCTCAAGGAATGGTGGTCAGTAGACACAAATAGGTTGAGAGAAAGAAAGAGAGAAGAAATATAGAGATTGAAAAAGAGAAAAATTGGATTTCTCATTTCTTATTGGATGTAATATCTGGAGATATTTTGTGTTCTCTTTGTGTACTTTCTTTAATACTTGGGATTATGATAGCCTTATTTAGTAGTGATATCGCTCTACCGGTGATTTTTTTTATTATCAATTAAGCCTTATTTACTTAATTATTGTGTACCTTTCTCTTGAATTTAATTTGTGATCTTTAATTTTCTATATAAGTTGACTACAATGTTTAGCTTGCATGTATTGGTTCATCGTCGACACTCACCTTGGAGAATAATTTTCGCTTTTATTGCCAATAAGTGGTATCAGAACCTCGGTTGGTATTAGAGCCTCGGTTGAAGATTCGAAAGATTGACAATGATGACAAAGTCTATGACAATGCTCGTACAATTTGAGATAGAGTAGTTTGGCAAATAAAACTTTGGACTGTGACAAAGAAGGGTTAAAGATCTTTTAGTTTAACAAGACCTTCACAAAATCGAAAAAAATCCAATAAGCCATAGACAATGAAGGATGACAAGTGGGAGGATATGGAGATGAAGGCTACTAGTTCCATGAGGCTATATTTAGCCGTCAATGTTCTCTTCAACATCATAAAGGAAAAAAATACGACTATACATGTCAAAGTCTGTCACAACAAGGCTCTACATAAGCAACAATTTTACGGCTTGAGGATGAAGGAAGATAAAATTCTACTGGAGTACTTGAATGTTTGAATAGACCTTTGAACCAACTTCACATTGTTGGTGCAAAGGTGAAGGAAAAAGACAAGGCCATATTGCTTCTTACGTCTTTCCTTTTCGTACGAGCACATAGTGACTACGTTTCTATATAGAAATGATATAGTAAAGCTGAAAGAAGTCACTACTGTAAGAATTTATGTCCCACATGTTAATACAAATTGATATAATGGTTAATTAATTGTATTTTCTTTATGGGAGAAATATATTTTTTGGAATATAGGAAAGAGTCCTCTCTCACACCTCAATGAATAGACATACACCCATTTGTTGTCTAAAGTATTTTGGGAAGAATTGCAATCCTTTTGAATGGACACAATGAATAATTGAAATGAAAAGACACCTCATTTAGATGTTTATAAATCAAGTCTTGTTGTTCCAATGAGGATCATCATAAAAATTCATAATAGTCTTCTTCCCAAATTAAGGAGTTGGTGAAAGAGAAACGATTACCAGAGATCAAACTTCTCGCATAAATTACGGAATGGAGAAAGGTATACTATTTACATTTCTGCATTAAGATTTATAATTTGTGAAAACATGATTCCCAAAACAATGTTTACATATGGTTTCAGAGCCAAATTGTGGAATCATGTCTTTTCCAACTTTAGACAGTAAATTTAATTGCTTATGACCACTTTTCTGATACATATATCATATATGAGACAATTGTCCAGAAAATTCAAAATGTATTTCTTTATGCTGAGTTTTCCAGAGTCTCTCCTTTGGATAACCATTATAATTGCCAAAGTATATGATAGCAGAAATCAAATGTTACTTTGCATCATGAAATCAATTTAATTATTTTTGAAACTCTGACTCCATATAGAATTATAGCAATCCACTGGAGTTTAAAATGAATACATGTTAATTTACTATCACATGCCATTAGTGGACATGGTGCTAAAGTAACAAAGTTATTTACCACTGAAGAAAGTTTTCAGGATTGATATTTTACGAACCTCAATATTAGAGAGCACCATGTTATTAATATTCCAACTTCATTTACACAAGAACAATCTATTTTGGTTGTTTTACTGTATATGATGTAATATGGTAACTATTATAAATTAATATGCATGATTTTTTTTGTAAAATTGTTATTGTGTTGTCACTAAAGTGGTCCAATAACATTATGTTTATACCCGTAGATGCTTTATGGCTAGATTAGTTTTCATATTATTGTGGGTACTTTAAAGTTTTTATTGGTCGCTAGATATATAATATTACCCAAAGGTGAACAATTATTTATTGATTGATGAATAAGAAAATGATAAATTATCTATTTGTGTATGCATTGAATATCCAAAGATAACATGTATACTCAAAGATACAATATAATTTTATCAATTATGTAGAAACTAAAACGATCATTATGAGAATTATGAGAATGTAGTATTCCATGTTTTTTGTCCAAAGATGATGCATGCAAATACTTTAATTGTTTTATGTTAAATTCAAAGCACTAACAAGTATGTGTTATAATATTGCAGTACCATCGTCCTTTTTACTTCATTTGTTGGCTTCATCTGTTACATGAATTAATTTTTCTGATTGGTCTGTATAAGTCAAATTCAACCTTGGTGTTCTTGACCTCGATCTTGCACTCCAGATTGATAAGCCTCATGATCTCACTGAGACTAGTACTGAAGCTCAAAAGACTCTCCATAAAGCTTGGGAAAAGTCTAGCAGACTCAGCATTATGTTCATACCAATGACAGTAGCAAACAACATTAAGATTACCTTATCTAAAATTGATAATGTAGAGGAATATATCAAAATCATTGATGATCGTTTTAAAAGTGCTGATAAGTCACTTGCTGGAACACTTATGAGCAAGCTTGCCACCATAAAATTTGATGGAAGTGGCTCTATGCGTGATCATATCCTCGAAATGACCAACATAGCAGCTAAACTCATAAATCTTGGGATGGCTATAGATGATACTTTTCTAGTGCAATTTATTTTGAACTCCTTATCTCTTGAATATGGGCCAGTTCATGTTCATTACAACACTATAAAGGATAAATGAACATAAATGAATTGACAAGTATGGTTGTGCAAGAGGAAACAAGACTCAAACAACAAGGTATCAATACAATTTATCTTACTGCTTAAGAAGCAAGTAAAAATAATGGAAAGAAGCGTAAAAAAGGAAATAAACACAAAGCCTTCCAGAAAGATGGCAGCAATAATGGCAACAAGAGAAAGAAACAGAGGAATGAGAATTGTCATTTTTGTAAGAAACCTGGTCATTTCCAGGATGATTGCTCAAAACGTAATGCATGGTTCGAAAAGAAAGGTAAGCCTTTGGCTTTTGTATGTTTCAAATCAAATTTAATTGAAGTTCCTTCTGATACTTGGTGGCTTGACTTTGATGCTATTGTTCATGTTTCTAAAACAATGCAGAGATTCCGTACGACCCAAACCATAAAACCAAATGATTATTTCTTATACATGGGAAATGGAGTCAAAGTTTCTGTTAAAGAAATATAAACGTGTAGTGCCCCGTCCCGCAAAGTCAATCGGAGGAATCGAAATGCCGACGACGTTCGGACTAGCATCTTTACAACGGCGACTCGAAGACATTGCTCGGTCAAGCGATCGCTCGTTCAGGTAGGGTAGTTTCGGTGAACTCGCCTCGTCTTTGCCTTCACCTAATAACTCGCATGTTTTCAACTTGCATAAGTTAGGCTTTATAATAAAAGAGACGCACCCATATAGCTAAGGAAATAATCCCGACCCGTCGGAATGTCTTAGAACATAGAAATTGGTCCCACGGTCTGCTTAGAAGTTGGCTCAGCGTGTTTTAAAATGACACTCGATCCTTCGTCCCGTGGCTTGGGAGAAGGACGTTGGCCTAAAGATGCTAAGTTGCCTCAACACTTGAAATAACCTAAGTCATAGGCGTTGCCTGCGTAAACGCTTGATAAAGCATGCACGGTCCCGTCGTTTGTCCCGACAATCGAACTTGCCTAAGTCATAGGCCTCGCCGCGTAAATTCTCGATAAAGCATACACGCCTCCGTAACGCAAGGCTTGGCATAGCCTTTGCTCGTCCCTCGGGTTAAGTTATAGGCTTGAATAATGCTAGGCAAAGTTATGCCGATCGACCTAAGTAAATCTAAGTGCTGTCCCGCCCTATCTGCGGTTGTCAAGTTAAATAGTCCCACGATCCCAAGGCCCGTCATATAAAATATGACTTGGGCGATAGCGTCGCGTAGAACGTAAGTCAGTTTGAGGTACGATGCTCGGACTTAGCGTTAAGGCATGAACCACGGTCGACTTAATAAGTTTTGGAGAAAGGACTATCGAATAGGCATTCCTGAGTTGAATAAAATGATACAGTAACATAGAAATAATGCTCGCGACCGTGGGCCGTCGAGGGGTCTCAAATGATGAAGTATGGAATATGGAACTCATAAGATAGTAAAACAATAAAAGTAAAGACAATGAAACGGTCCTGAAATGAGGAAGTGGGTCGAGTCTGCATGGTCATTGGACAACTTGTGTACCGGTGCACAAGGATTTGATTTGTTCCTCAGACGGTTGCCGCGGCCACGGGACCGATCTGGCCTAGGAGGAACCACGGGCCCACGGGACCCTTGGATGGTGTGCGACCTGACCCAAGGGTTGCACCGTAGGACGGGTATTAGGGGAAATTCGGCGAGATTGCGTCTCGTTATATACGAACGTACCCTAATATCCAATGGAGGTCCAAGATAGCTTGTCGTACTAGTGACCAAGTTCATATAGATGTCGGCATGACGACGACAATCCGCAAGTGTGCCTTTGGATTTAGTCGAGTATTGAGTGCGCTATATCAAGGAGTCGAGTTGAAGGTGTGTGTACAAGTCAAAAACACAATATTGGGCCTAAGATTTGGTTTCAACGTAGGCGTCGTGCTTCGACACGAGTCGTGACGTCAAGTCTTAAGATGTTGGCATAGAGTTGCACAAGTTTGATTGAGTCATCACGGGTTTAAGTCAGAAATCGCTGCAAGGCAAGTTGGTTGAGTGACACTAAGTTCACAAGTCTCAATTTGGTCAGTTGGTGATCAAAGTAGCAAGTGCCGCGAGGCGGCGATATGGTTAAAGTCTCACTGGATTTTGAGGCACGGCCTCAGCAAGGGTTTGTAGCATGGTCACACGAAAATGAAGCCTTATCGCGTAGTTGCGTCTCTGATTTTGGCCGAAAGGCAAGCACGACTTGATAAGTTAACATTATGGTACAAGTACGGGATGGTCCTCAGGCACAAATATGCCAAGGCGTCCGTAGTCTTAAAAACTGATCCTAAGGCAAGACTAGAAAGACAATAGAAAGAGATTTAAGCTGCACAAAGTAAATGAACGTGTAGGTTTTGTATGGGTGGACGAGGAGCTCACTCCACCAGTACAGTTGAGTACTGACACCCATACAGTATTTCATGTGCAGGCACAGAAAAAATCTCGTGGTGCGGAGCTC
This sequence comes from Iris pallida, assembly GCA_029216955.1. Classification (NCBI taxonomy): domain Eukaryota; kingdom Viridiplantae; phylum Streptophyta; class Magnoliopsida; order Asparagales; family Iridaceae; genus Iris; species Iris pallida. The sequence goes on from JANAVB010006800.1 coordinate 17,149,118, forward strand.
GCTTGGATGCGTCGAGGCACGGAGTTCCTTGGCGATTCGAAGCGTGCGGCCGCGTGGATTGAAGACTTATACATGACATAATGTATGGACATCGCCTTCCGAAGCTTTCGCTGGCTCAAGCATTGTAATCGAGAGATGAGAGAGAGCAGAGTGACTTGTAAATGAGAGAAAAGTGAGCACGAGAGACTTGTAATTTGGCCGTGCGTCACAAATGTTGTCACGACCCGCACCCTAGAGTAAGGGCACGAGAAGTGGGTACGTCCAGCCTACGCCGCAGTGTCGACGGTAAAACATTGTCCTAGGTCAACATCTAACAATATAAAGGTACCTGTACAGTATATACTCTCTAGATGGAGGTGACATAGCAGATACAGCCTCAATCAAAACTAAGGTAGATCAAGATAAAAGATAGGTAAAACATAAAATTCAAAAGAGATACAGCAGATAGAAGTCTAAGTGTCTAAGATACACAAACCCAGAAAACATCTCAAAACTCAATACAGTAATCCATAGAAGAAACACAACTCAATACAACTGAAATAACTAACTATACAACCTCTACTGTGTCTCCTCTAGGCTAGCAGGCTGTCAACCCCTGATTTTCAAAATTTATTAAACTAGTGTTAATTAATTATTAAATGTCATTATTGGTTTTAAAATAATTTATTATGATTTTAGGAATTTCCTAGAATTTTTAAATGAATTTTTAATGAGTTTTAAAATACAAAAATATCATTTTATAATTCATTTAAATGTTTTAATAGCATTTTATAAATTTCTGAATTGTTTTAATAGTATTTTACAATTATTAGAATTGTTAGTATATTAGTTGTAATTTAATAATTGTTTTAAAGTGTGTATTGTAAATTCCTAAACTATAGGGGCCCTACTGCTAATTACCAAACACCCCCCCCACGACAGATCCCTCTCTCTCTCCTCTGACTCTCACCAACCCCGTTGCCCCGACCGACTCGCCGCCCTGACCCCGCCTTTCCCGGCTGCCCGACCGCCACAAAAACCCTCTATAAAACTCCCCCTCTCTCCCCTGACCTAAACCCTAACCCTAAACTCTCACCACAGCCACCGACGACCCCTCTTCCCCGACGAACCCACAAACCCTAACCCTACTCCGACGAGCTCCGCCCAGCCCCACCGTCGACTTCCACCGCCCCCAACCACCATCAGTCGACGCGCGGTGACGAGGCGACCCCAGCGCCACCGGAGCGCCCCGACCCCGATGTCTCCTTCGCCGTCCCCGACCTTCGATTCACCCTGAGTTGATCGGACACGTAAGTGTCAGCTTCGTTTCGTGTCGTGCGAGTCTCGTCTTCACATATGAGACTCGCCAGGACACGGGCAATACTAGGGTTAGCTTGGACACGGCCAAGTCGCTTCGTGCGTGTCGTGCTAAGCGAGGACACGCTGATACCTGTGTCCTTAACTGTCAGGACACAGGATAGTTTTTATATTTTTTTTATGTTAATTAATTCGAACCTAAATAAAATAAACACAACCCTTACTCTAACACAACTGATGGGCTGACCCCCTGGCCAGCCCATCCTAATCTAAACCCCTCCCCCCCCCCCCCGCGCGCTTCTCTGGCCTGGGTTCGAACCCGGCCACTGCTGTTCTTTTTCCTTTTCTTTTTCTTTTCCTTTTTCCTTTTCCTTTTTCTGTTTTATTTTTATATATATATGTATATATATATATATATTAGTATATATATATGTATATACTGTATTTTAAACAGTATTTAATATATATGTATATATATTTTGTAGTTAGTAAATTCTATATGCATATGTTTGTATATATATATATATATATATATATATATATATATATATATATATATATATATATTTTCATACGTATATATTATATATATATACACTATATTATTAAGTGTTTTCTTATATATATATATATTTGTATATATATATATATATATATATATGTATACTTTATAAATTAAGTATTTTTCCTTATATATCTATATATACTTTTTAGCATAAGTATGTATATATATATTCTTTTGTACAAATTTACCTTATTAAAATAATAATATTTATTTTGACTATTACCAAATTGTATTTTTATTGTATCTAAATTACTGCAACCATTTGGTGTCCAAGCCTAGCATGGATATTTGGGCCCAAATATGTTTTCACACATTCAAGACTTGTACAAGCCATACTGGACTTGATTCATGGCCTTGGGTCCTGTATTTGAACTTTGGTTCAAATTATATACATGGACAAAATACGCAGATAATTAATTATTGTGTGCAATACTGTTTTTGATTTTCTAAAAATACTTAAAGAACTGCTAAAATTATGGAAAAATAGTTTTTAGATACTATGTTAAGTTAGCTAATTTAGTATAATTTGTGTAGTATTTAATTTACTGTTTTGCCACTAGTTTGGCATATGAAACCAAAACTTATTTTCTGTATACTTAGGAAAACTGATTTTTATAAAATATTTGTACTGGTTAATAAATTCTAGAAAATTATAATAAATTTCTATGATTAACAAGGATCACTTTGGTACTTTACTTTAAGAAAAACTAGGCTTTTTGTCTACTTCAAAAATTGTTAGAACACAATGATCTTTGATTTATTTATTGATTAATTACGACTTGTAGCTTTTTGTGTTATTTGGAGTTTTAGTCGTGTTGAACCCCATCCCTCACTAGTGTAAAGACCCTAGAAAGTTAGTTAACATAGTGTGTCATCCCACATTGGTCTCCTATGCCAAGTCATCTTGTTTTGTTTTGCTTTGCTAGAGGCAAGTACTTTCTACGAACTTTATATATTGTCACATAAATGAACTGAAAACCCCACCATGTTAAATGCTGATCCTTGGGGTAGCAAGTTAGATCTCTACATGTTGTACTTTCAGTTACTACCATGCTTAGAACAGTCTTGATGTATCTCTCACATGATTAGAATATGGGTTATGGGGAAACTGATAGTATTGTACGTGATCACGACCCCCCTACAGTAGCGAGCGAGGTCGCATTTTATATGCATACCTTGCCGCAGGCCATTACCCCGCATGTCTGTACGGATGTACACCTATGCTTGTTAACTTGTACGTATGTACATTTCATTATGTGTCCCAGCACATTGTACATCTATTGACCGATCACGTACCTACTACAGTTTTAAACATTACATATACATATGTCTCTATGACATATGTGTCCTTACCATGATAGACTATGTGATGCCATGCTTTCCAGTTATTCCTCACATGTTCATTTTTATGTTTCATATGCTAGTTTGCTAGATTTAGTACTTGCTCCCGTCCTGACAGGATAACGTTGTAGGTGTCCTTACTGAGGAGGAGTTACTCTGCGACACATATTATGGGATTACTGCCGAGGACCCGGCTCTGCTTTACGAGGATGTTCCTGCGGGGAACCTCGCCTAGTTGTCTTTTGTTTACTTAGACTTTTGAGAGTAGACATGTATTAGACTATATCATTTTGTAACTGGACATGTATCCAGTTTTATATTTCAGTTTACTTGTACTTGGACGTTTACTATATACGATGACTTTTGTGTTTGGAGCATTTATGATTCTTCTTCACTTATAGAACTGTTAGTACATTTAGTCTTATCCTGTTGTCTTTAGAACAGCTTACTACGTTTTATCTCAACGTAGGCTGGGCATGCCTCGGCCTGGCCCAACAAATTGGGGTAGCGGGTCGTGACACAGGCAACCTCCGGGCTATCTGTAAAATTTATCAACAGGTCCAGTCAGGACAGGAGCGAGCACAATACATCTCAACAAGTCATAGCAGGAAAAAAAATATAATCATGCTAGAGAATAAAATACAAGAAACTGAAGAATAGCATAATATAAGAGAGAGACTGTAAGTAAATATCTATGATATATAAAAGAGACAGTGCTAGTGATTCAGAGTACAGGATAAACATGTGAATGGCTAAGGACTGATTCATGATTACACTACTTGGAATTGATTCATGATTACACTACTTAGAATTGATTCATGATTACACTACTTGGATTTATTCACATGTTCATTTATACTCCCCCATCCCTAATCAATACACAAGGATCCCGTCAAGTTACGTTAAGATTCATGATTATACTACGTTGCCCATAAAGGGTGATTCATGAATTGATTCGTGAAGGCTCGGTGATCATGAGGGTTGTCACGACCCGCACCCTTATGAGGGGCACGAGCACGTGGGTACGTCCAGCCTACGTCGCAGAATCGGCGGTAGAACGCTGTATATAACGTCTGTAAATACCTATGACTAACAGTTAAAATGTACCTGTACAGTATATACTCTCCGAATGGAGGTGACATATCAATACAGTCTCAATCACAGAATAAAACTAAGGTAGATAGCTCAGAAGAAAGACATATGATAGATGAAGAGTAAAATAAGTCCACAGTCTAATACAAGTCCAGATATATACAACATCCCAGAGTATCAAAATAGAATATAGAAACTACAGTCTGATAAGCTAGCTGGATCGCAGTCCAATCAAACCTAGCTAACCTATACTACTCTGGAAGTACAAAATCTAGTGGCTCCACTATAAGGCCACGATCTAAGGCTACACCATCTGACTCGAGCCCATAATAGGTCGAGCAGTCCGCATCAGAATTATCTGTAATATATCATAACGGTATCCTGTCAGGAAAATGAGCAAGTACAAATACTAACAGCAGTTCCATGTGAATTGACAAGTTCTATAAGAGACAGTATAATGAACTACAAGACAAAGATATATGAAGACTTGGGAACCGTTCGGAAGCCGAGTTACAACCCTTAAACCAAACAAGGACCGGGGTTGTAACTCTTCTCCCGAGCAGAACTTAGTCTCCAATTAAGGTACAATATAAGGCATGTAGAGCATGTGAGTAACTGTATATCATTCATGGTGAGAAAGGACTGAATATAGAACAGAATATGATATATGACAAGAAAAGTAAATATAAAATGTGTCTCGAACATTATAGCCTAATGTGATCGGTATGGATCAAGAATCAGGCTTCCAGCCGACTGGCTACAAGTACGTGGACTCGGCCCGGCCGGGATGGTAAGCTATGGAGCAAGTAGTAGCACAGGTCAGGCTATACCCATCGTGAGGTGAGGGTATAGCTATGATACAAGTAGTAACTCAAGGTGGGCATTGATCACACTATCTATAATATTCCCTATTCCCTGAATAGTATACGGATCCGGACATAGTACGTCATGACGCGGGATTTCCAAAGAGGGGAGCAAGTCCTCTTCAGGAATCGACGTCAATACAAGTACGAGAATCAAGACTAAGCAAGTACCAGTATCCCAAGAAATCTAGGAATGACATCTCATGACAGGAATTCGACAATACTAGTCCGTGAACTATCGTGTCTGAGAATCAAGTAAGACACTACGACTGAATCGGATATAGCAAATATCAAGACAATGAAAACTATAAGTAAATGTACTCGCCTGCTGTCCTGAGCTGTATGGTATATCAATGCTCAGAGCGGTATTAGAAGACCTAAATATGAGATACTATAAGTTAATTAAGGTTTAAACAAGTTTAGGAATGATTTACAATGAATGATATGCAATCTAGGTCAAACTAGGTCTCACTGAGTCACACTAAGTCCTGTCAAGTCAATCTAGGTCAAATCAAGTTATATTAAGTCAATCTAAGCCTAACCAAGTCAATCCTAGGTCATACCAGTCATCACGGGTCAAAACAAGTCGAAGAAAGTCAAACGGGATTAAGAGTTGGCCTACAGTTGACTTTTGGTCAACTGGTCAACTCTGGTCAACTCTGGTCAACTCTAGGTCAACCATGGTCAACCCTAGGTCAACTCTGGTCAACTCTAGGTCAACCATGGTCAACCCTAGGTCAATGGTGACTAATAGTTGACTTTTGGTTAACTACACAAGTCTAATGAAAATCGGGACTAATTTGGGTAAAGCGTTGACCCATAGTTGACTTTTGGTCCAAAAAGTCAATCGTGGTCAATCGGGGCCAAGACTAGGTCTAGGCGACTATTTCTAACTATTACCAACCTCTACAACCCATATCCAAGTTCATCTTGGACTTCGAAACTCATATCTTGGCCGTAGGCCAATATCCTATTTTACCCTTAAAAAGGGTAAAATTCTAGCTTCGGCAACTATCAAGTTAGCCTACTACGCTTGATATTTTGACCCGATCTCCCTAGGGTAGTATGATACTAGCTATACATATAATATCTACCAAAAAACCTAGGTAACGTGGACATTCGGTCCATGATACGGCCCGTTGTCAAAATCTTGAATATTTTAAGATACACCGATACGGCGCGATACCGGCGCCTACGACTCCGATTTCCACCCGGAAGCCTACCCACAAATCTAAATCAGTAGTCATGCCCCACGCCATGTTTCAACTCAATCGGATACTCCGAGCTCCGTTTCGCCCCTAACTCGGTTTTTCCCTTTTTGCTATCTAGCCTTTTTTCTATTCTTCTAACTTCTTTCATTCTTTCCTTCTAACTCTAATTCTTTAACTTCTCATTAATCTTCTTCTACTATTCTCTACGATTCTAACCATATATAAGTACATAATATAGAATATATATATAT
>JANAVB010006800.1:17155749-17205749 GCA_029216955.1 Iris pallida
GTAAAAACATAAAATTCAAAAGAGATACAGCAGATAGAAGTCTAAGTGTCTAAGATACACAAACCAGAAAAACAACTCAAAAACTCATACAGTAATCCATAGAAGAAACACAACTCAATACAACTGAAATACTAACTATACAACCTCTACTGTGTCCTCTAGCTAGCAGGCTGTCAACCCCTGATTTTCAAAATTTATTAAACTAGTGTTTAATTATTTAAATGTCATTATTGGTTTTAAATAATTATTATGATTTTAGGAATTTCCTAGAATTTTTAAATGAATTTTTAATGAGTTTTAAAATACAAAATATCATTTATAATTCATTTAAATGTTTTAAGCATTTTATAAATTTCTGAATTGTTTTAATAGTATTTTACAATTATTAGAATTGTTAGTAATTAGTTGTAATTATAATAATTGTTTTAAAGTGTGTATTGTAAATTCCTAAAACTATAGGGGCCCTACTGCTAATTACCAAACACCCCCCCCACGACAGATCCCTCTCTCTCTCCTCTGACTCTCACCAACCCCGTTGCCCCGACGACTCGCCGCCCTGACCCCGCCTTTCCGGCTGCCCGACCGCCACAAAAACCCTCTATAAACTCCCCCTCTCCCCTGACCTAAACCCTAACCCTAACTCTCACCACAGCCACCGACGACCCCTCTTCCCGACGAACACCACAAACCCTAACCCTACTCCGACGAGCTCCGCCCAAGCCCCACCGTCGACTTCCACCGCCCCCAACCACCATCAGTCGACGCGCTGACGAGGCGACCCCAGCGCCACCGGAGCGCCCGACCCCGATGTCTCCTTCGCCGTCCCCGACCTTCGATTCACCCTGAGTGATCGGACACGTAAGTGTCAGCTTCGTTTCGTGTCGTGCGAGTCTCGTCTTCACATATGAGACTCGCCAGGACACGGGCAATACTAGGGTTAGCTTGGACACGGCCAAGTCGCTTCGTGCGGTCGTGCTAAGCGAGGACACGCTGATACCTGTGTCCTTACTGTCAGGACACAGGATAGTTTTTATATTTTTTTTATGTTAATTAATTCGAACCTAAATAAAATAAACACAACCCTTACTCTACACAACTGATGGGCTGACCCCCTGGCCAGCCATCCTATCTAAAATCTAAACCCCTCCCCCCCCCCCCCGCTTCTCTGGCCTGGGTTCGAACCGGCCACTGCTGTTCTTTTCCTTTTCTTTTTCTTTTCTTTTTTTTCCTTTTCCTTTTTTCTTTCTTTTGTTTTTTTTTATATATATGTATATATATATATATATTAGTATATATATGTATATACTGTATTTTAAACAGTATTTAATATTAGTATATATATTTGTATTAGTAAATTCTATATGCATTGTTTGTATATATATCTATATATAATATATATATAATATATATATATTATATATATATTTTCATACTTATATATTATATATATATACACTATATTATTAAGTGTTTCTTATATATATATATTTGTATATATATATATATATATATGTATACTTTATAAATTAAGTATTTTTCCTTATATCTATATATACTTTTAGCATAAGTATGTATAATATATATTCTTTTGTACAAATTTACCTTATTAAAAATAATATTTATTTTGACTATTACCAAATTGTATTTTATTGTATCTAAATTAACTGCAACCATTTGTCCAAGCCTAGCATGGATATTTGGGCCCAAATATGTTTTCACACATTCAAGACTTGTACAAGCCATACTGGACTTGATTCATGGCCTTGGGTCCTGTATTTGAACTTTGGTTCAAATTATATACATGGACAAAATACGCAGATAATTATTATTGTGTGCAATACTGTTTTTGATTTTCTAAAATACTTAAAGAACTGCTAAAATTATGGAAAAATAGTTTTTAGATACGTATGTTAAGTTAGCTAATTTAGTATAATTTGTGTAGTATTTAATTACTGTTTTGCCACTAGTTTGGCATATGAACCAAAAAACTTATTTTCTGTATACTTAGGAAAACTGATTTTTATAAAATATTTGTCTGGTTAATAATTCTAGAAAATTATAATAAATTTCTATGATTAACAAGGATCACTTTGGTACTTTACTTTAAGAAAAACTAGGCTTTTTGTCTACTTCAAAAATGTTAGAACACAATGATCTTTGATTTATTTATTGATTAATTACGACTTGTAGCTTTTTGTGTTATTTGGAGTTTTAGTCGTGTTGAACCCCATCCCTCACTAGTGTAAAGACCCTAGAAAGTTAGTTTAACATAGTGTCATCCCACATTGGTCTCCTATGCCAAGTCATCTTGTTTTGTTTTGCTTTGCTAGAGGCAAGTACTTTCTACGAACTTATATATTGTCACATAAATGAACTGAAAACCCCACCATGTTAAATGCTGCCCTTGGGGTAGCAAGTAGATCTCTACATGTTGTACTTTCAGTTACTACCATGCTTAGAACAGTCTTGATGTATCTCTCACATGATTAGAATATGGGTTATGGGGAAACTGATAGTATTGTACGTGATCACGACCCCCCTACAGTAGCGAGCGAGGTCGCATTTTATATGCATACCTTGCCGCAGGCCATTACCCCCATGTCTGTACGGATGTACACCTATGCTTGTTAACTTGTACGTATGTACATTTCATTATGTGTCCCAGCACATTGTACATCTATTGACCGATCACGTACCTACTACAGTTTTAAACATTACATATACATATGTCTCTATGACATATGTGTCCTTACCATGATAGACTATGTGATGCCATGCTTTCCAGTTATTCCTTCACATGTTCATTTTTATGTTTCATATGCTAGTTTGCTAGATTTAGTACTTGCTCCCGTCCTGACAGGATAACGTTGTAGGTTCCTTACTGAGGAGGAGTTACTCTGCGACATATTATGGGATTACTGCCGAGGACCCGGCTCTGCTTTACGAGGATGTCCTGCGGGGAACCTCGCCTAGTTGTCTTTTGTTTACTTAGACTTTTGAGAGTAGACATGTATTAGACTATATCATTTTGTAACTGGACATGTATCCAGTTTTATATTTCAGTTTACTTGTACTTGGACGTTTACTATATACGATGACTTTTGTGTTTGGAGCATTTATGATTCTTCTTCACTTATAGAACTGTTAGTACATTTAGTCTTATCCTGTTGTCTTTAGAACAGCTTACTACGTTTTATCTCAACGTAGGCTGGGCATGCCTCGGCCTGGGCCCAACAAATTGGGTAGCGGGTCGTGACACGGCAACCCCTCCGGCTATCTGTAAAATTATCAACAGTCCAGTCAGGACAGGAGCGCACAATACATCTCAACAGTCATAGCAGGAAAAAAATATATCATGCTAGAGAATAAAATACAAGAACTGAAGAAAGCTATATAAGAGAGACTGTAAGTAAATATCTATGATATAAAAGAAGACAGTGCTAGTGATTCAGTACAGGATAAACATGTGAATGGCTAAGACTGATTCATGATTACACTACTTGGAATTGATTCATGATTACACTACTTAGATTGATTCATGATTACACTACTTGGATTTATTCACATGTTCATTTATACTCCCCCATCCCTAATCAATACACAAGGATCCCGTCAAGTTACGTTAAGATTCATGATTATACTACGTTGCCCATAAAGGGTGATTCATGAATTGATTCGTGAAGGCTCGGTGATCATGAGGGTTGTCACGACCCGCACCCTTATGAGGGGCACGAGCACGTGGGTACGTCCAGCCTACGTCGCAGAATCGGCGTAGAACGCTGTATATAACGTCTGTAAATACCTATGACTAACATTAAAATGTACCTGTACAGTATATACTCTCCGAATGGAGGTGACATATCAATACAGTCTCAATCACAGAATAAAACTAAGGTAGATAGCTCAGAAGAAAGACATATGATAGATGAAGAGTAAAATAAGTCCACAGTCTAATACAAGTCCATATATACAACATCCCAGAGTATCAAATAGAATATAGAAACTACAGTCTGATAAGCTAGCTGGATCGCAGTCCAATCAAACCTAGCTAACCTATACTACTCTGGAAGTACAAAATCTAGTGGCTCCACTATAAGGCCCGATCTAAGGCTACACCATCTGACTCGAGCCCATAATAGGTCGAGCAGTCCGCATCAGAATTATCTGTAATATATAACGGTATCCTGTCAGGAAATGAGCAAGTACAAATACTAACACAGTTCCATGTGAATTGACAAGTTCTATAAGAGACAGTATAATGACTACAAGACAAAGATATGAAGACTTGGGAACCGTTCGGAAGCCGAGTTACAACCTTAAACCAAACAAGGACCGGGGTTGTAACTCTTCTCCCGAGCAGAACTTAGTCTCCAATTAAGGTACATATAAGGCATGTAGAGCATGTGAGTAACTGTATATCATTCATGGTGAGAAAGGACTGAATATAGAACAGAATATGATATATGACAAAAGTAAATATAAAAGTGTCTCGAACATTATAGCCTAATGTGATCGGTATGGATCAAGAATCAGGCTTCCAGCCGACTGGCTACAAGTACGTGGACTCGGCCCGGCCGGGATGGTAAGCTATGGAGCAAGTAGTAGCACAGGTCAGGCTATACCCATCGTGAGGTGAGGGTATAGCTATGATACAAGTAGTAACTCAAGGTGGCATTGATCACACTATCTATAATATTCCCTATTCCCTGAATATATACGGATCCGGACATAGTACGTCATGACGCGGGATTCCAAAGAGGGGAGCAAGTCCTCTTCAGGAATCGACGTCAATACAAGTACGAGAATCAAGACTAAGCAGTACCAGTATCCCAAGAAATCTAGGAATGACATCTCATGACAGAATTCGACAATACTAGTCCGTGAACTATCGTGTCTGAGAATCAAGTAAGACACTACGACTGAATCGGATATAGCAAATATCAAGACAATGAAAACTATAATAAATGTACTCGCCTGCTGTCCTGAGCTGTATGGTATATCAATGCTCAGAGCGGTATTAGAAGACCTAAATATGAGATACTATAGTTAATTAAGGTTTAAACAAGTTTAGGAATGATTTACAATGAATGATATGCAATCTAGGTCAACTAGGTCTCACTGAGTCACACTAAGTCCTGTCAAGTCAATCTAGGTCAAATCAAGTTATATTAAGTCAATCTAAGCCTAACCAAGTCAATCCTAGGTCTACCAGTCATCACGGGTCAAAACAAGTCGAAGAAGTCAAACGGGATTAAGAGTTGGCCTACAGTTGACTTTTGGTCAACTGGTCAACTCTGGTCAACTCTGGTCAACTCTAGGTCAACCATGGTCAACCCTAGGTCAACTCTGGTCAACTCTAGGTCAACCATGGTCAACCCTAGGTCAATGGTGACTAATAGTTGACTTTTGGTTAACTACACAAGTCTAATGAAAATCGGGACTAATTTGGGTAAAGCGTTGACCCATAGTTGACTTTTGGTCCAAAAAGTCAATCGTGGTCAATCGGGGCCAAGACTAGGTCTAGGCGACTATTTCTAACTATTACCAACCTCTACAACCCATATCCAAGTTCATCTTGGACTTCGAAACTCATATCTTGGCCGTAGGCCAATATCCTATTTTACCCTTAAAAAGGGTAAAATTCTAGCTTCGGCAACTATCAAGTTAGCCTACCTACGCTTGATATTTTGACCCGATCTCCCTAGGGTAGTATGATACTAGCCTATACATATAATATCTACCAAAAAACCTAGGTAACGTGGACATTCGGTCCATGATACGGCCCGTTGTCAAAATCTTGAATATTTTAAGATACGCACCGATACGGCGCGATACCGGCGCCCTACGACTCCGATTTCCACCCGAAGCCTACCCACAAAATCTAAATCACGTAGTCATGCCCCACGCCATGTTTCAACTCAATCGGATACTCCGAGCTCCGTTTCGCCCTCTAACTCGGTTTTTCCCTTTTTTCTATTCTAGCCTTTTTTTCTATTCTTCTAACTTCTTTCATTCTTTCCTTCTAACCTCTAATTCTTTCCTAACTTCTCATTCCATAATCTTCTTCTACTCTTCTCTACGATTCTAACCATATATAACATTATATATATATATATATATATATATATATATATATATATATATATATATATATATATATATATATATATATATATATATATATATATAATATATATATATATACATAGGTGAAGGGGGGGGGGGGGGGGTAATCCTGGCAGCAGCTGCTGCCAGGTAGCTGCAGCAAAGCTGCTGCTGCTGCTGGGGTGTCATCTTCTTCTTCATCTCCTTCTACTTTCCTATATATATACACTTTATATATATATATATATATATATATATATATATATATATATATATATATATATATATATAACTAGATATCTATCTATAATCTATCTAGATATCTATCCATCCCTCTAAATATATATATAACACACACCATCCATATACACACATCCATATACACACATCCATGTATATATATAAATACACTCATATCTATATATATATATACACTCATATAACTATATATATATATATATATATATATATATATATATATATATATATATATATATATATATATATATATATATATATATATATAAACACACACACTCACATCCTCACGCAACACAAACACACACACACCACTCTCACAACACCACCATCCCCATGACACAAATATCACCCTCTTCTACACACACACAAATACATATATAAATACACACACATAATACACATGTATATATATATATATGTATATATATATATATATATTATATATATATATATATATATATATATATATATATATATATATATATATCATTCTCAAAATGATTAAATCCTAATAATCATTAACCTATTTTTCTATAGAAAACCTACAAATTTGTGGACAATTGGTAGAGATCTTCTCCTCTCCATTTATGGTGAAGGAACTATATGCAAAGAGAAATAACTTAGAAATTAGAAACATACCTAAAAGGAAATTGTTGGAGGAAGAAAGCTTGGGAAGAAAATGAAATTGGAAGAGAGAGAGAGAGAGTAGCTTAGTGGAGAAGAAAGAGGGGGGGACTATATGTGGCCGGCCAAGCATGGCATGGGTGTGGGTGAGGGGCACTTGTAATTACAAGTTTGCCCCTCCCTAAGTCTAATGCAAATAAATTCCAAATTAGGTTTAGGAAGTTGCTAAAAATAATTAAAAATCATAATTAAACTAAATTACTCACGGGGAACTAGTCCAAACTCTTAAACCCTAAAATTTAGTGTGGTGGGCCATGGTTAGCTAACAGGCTAATTACAGCTCAAGTCGAAATTCACCGGGGTCCCGAATTAACTCGGAATGCGATGAAATTCGAACCCGACTCCTATAATAATTAAATAATAATATTCATGAAATAAAATTTCCAAAAATATTATAAAATGGAAAATTACCATTTTACCCCTAACTGGGAAAAGTGAGGGTGACAAGTCTATCCACCTTAAAAAAAATTTCGTCCTCGAAATTGAAGACAACAAGCACAGGAAATCACAAACAGAATTAAAGGAAATAAATTTATACCTCAGGGCACAAAAAGATAAGGGAAACGCTCCCGCATGTCGTCCTCCCTCTCCCAGGTAGACTCACCTGGAGAGTGATGTCTCCACGCAACCCGAACCAAGGGTATGACCTGGTTTCGGAGCATCTTCTCCCTGCGATCCAGAATCTCCACCGGCTGTTCTGGATAGCTGAGAGTAGGTCCCACCTGTATCGCTGAATGGTCCAATACATGGCTAGGATCTGCCACGTACCGCCTCAGCTGAGATACATGAAACACGTTGTGCACTCCCTCGAGCCTGGTAGGCAAGTCCAGTCGGTAGGCTACTGCACCGATCCTCTCTAAGATGGTAAAAGGTCTGATGTAGCACGGACTGAGCTTTCCACTGCCGCCAAAACGAATAGTGCCACGTGTCGGGGATATCCTCAGAAATACCATGTCACCAACCTAGACACAAGACAAAAACTCAACACACAACTAACAAACAATCACAACAACACGACAAGAACTAAAACTAACCTCGAACTCTAACGGTCTCCGGTAACTATCGGCCCAATGCCGCTGTCTATCCTGAGCCACCCGGAGTCTGTCTCTAATCAATCTGACCTTCTCGGCCGCATCCACAACCATCTTCGGCCCAAGAAGCGCCCGCTCGCCAACATCGTCCCAAGACAAGGGAGTACGTCATCTCCGTCCATATAGAGCCTCAAATGGTGACATCTCTATACTGGCCTGGTAGCTGTTGTTGTAAGCAAACTCTACCAGGTGAAGATGGTCCTCCCAAGAACTCCCGAGATCTAGCACACATGTGCGAAGCATATCCTCCAGAGTCTGGATGGTCCTCTCCGACTGCCCGTCTGTCTGAGGATGATAAGCAGTACTAAACTTGAGTGAGGTGCCCAAGCTAGCCTGCAAACTCCTCCAGAAGTGGGAAGTGAATCGGCCATCCCGATCTGAAACTATGCTCACCGGAACTCCGTGCAATCTTACAATCTGACGAACATACAGCTCAGCCAGCCTCTCCGTAGACAAACCCACTTTGAAAGGCAAAAAGTGGGCCAATTTGGTCAATCTATCAATTATGACCCAAACCGCGTCCTTCCCTCCTGGCGACCGTAGAAGTCCAGATACAAAATCCATGGTGATGTGCTCCCACTTCCACTCGGGAATGGATAGCGGCTGCAGCAATCCACCTGGTCTCTGCCTCTCGGCCTTCACCTGCTGACATACAAGACAACGAGATACAAACTGAGCTACCTCGTACTTCATGCCATACCACCATACGTGCTCTCTCAGGTCCCTATACATCTTGTTGGCTCCAGGATGCATAGAATACTGAGAGCGATGCGCTTCCTGAAGAACCTCCTCCCGAAGCTCTCCACGTGGAACGTACAGCCTAGTACCGTGTCGCAACGACCCATCTTCGGCTATCGAGAAATCGTCAAGCAAGCCCATCCTCACCTGCTCCCTAATGCTCCTCAGGGCATCATCATCATACTGCGCTGACCTGACTCTATCCATCAGCTCAGACTGAATCTGCAAACCCTACATCTGGATCTCCATGCCCGGAATGATGACCTCGATACCCAAACTATCCAGGTCGGCCAACAAATAACGATCTGTCGTCAAGAACATAGCAACAGGATACCTGCTTAAGGCATCTGCAACTACGTTGGCCTTCCCCGGATGGTACTGCAAGGATATATCGAAGTCCTTCATCAGCTCTAGCCATCGCCTCTGCCGCATGTTCAACTCCTTCTGAGTGAACACATACTTCAAGCTCTTGTAATCTGTGAAGATCTCAACTCGCTCTTCGTACAGGTAATGCTTCCACAACTTCAAAGCAAATATCACCGTAGCCAACTCCAGATCATGAGTAGGATAGTTCTTCTCATGAGGACGCAACTGCCTGGATGCATAGGCAATCACCTTCCCGTGCTGCTGAAGAACACACCCTAAACCCTTCCCGGAAGCATCGCTGAAGATCGAGAACCCTCCTGACCCAGATGGCAAAGTCAGGATCAGAGCTGAAGTCAACCTCCTCTTCAGCTCATCGAATGCAGCCTGACACTCATCAGTCCAGACGAACTCCACGTCCTTCCTGGTGAGTCTAGTCATTGGCTCTGCAATCCTCGAGAAGTCCTGGATGAACTTTCGGTAATAGCCAGCCAAACCCAGAAAGCTCTGAACCTCGGCAACTGAACTGGGCGTAGACCAAGACTCCACTGCCGAAATCTTTCTCTGGTCTACTGAAATCCTGTGCTCGGTCACAGCATGACCTAGGAACTCCACCTGGTCTAAGAAGAACTCACACTTCGAAAGCTTCCCGTAGAGTTGCTCCCTCCTCAGAGTCTTTAACACAACTCTCAAGTGCTCCTCATGCTCCTCCTGCGTCTTCGAATAGATCAAGATACCGTCTATGAAGACCACCACGAACTTGTCAAGGTACTGATGGAATACCTTGTTCATCAAGTTCATGAACACCGCGGGAGCATTGGTCAACCCAAATGACATCACTGTAAACTCGTACTGGCCGTACCGAATCCGAAATACCGTCTTGGGAATGTCATCCCGTCTCACCTTCAGCTGGTGATACCCAAATCTATCTTCGAAAAGACCTTTGCCCCACTCAGCTGATCGAATAAGTCGTCGATCCTCGGCAAAGGGTACCTATTCTTGATAGTGAGGTTGTTGAGCGCCTGGTAATTAATGCACATGTGGGACGTACTGTCCTTCTTCGGCATGAACAGGACTGGCACTCCCCAGGACGAAGAACTGGATCTGATGAACCCCTTGTCCTATAGCTCGTCGACTTGCTTCTTCAGCTCTATCCACTCGCTGTTGTTCACCCTATAGACATGCTGCGAGATGGGCTCGATGCCCGACACCAAGTCTATGGAGAACTCAATATCCCTGTCTGGCGGCATCCCCGGCAACTCCTCGGGAAAGACATCCGAGAACTCAGCAATCAACGGATGTAGCAAATCCTGTCCCGCCAACAAAGCTCCACAGAATCCAGCCTCCGGCTCCGCTGCTCCTCGAGCAAACTCGATCTCTGGCTCACCCGGCGTCCTAAAAAGAACTCTGCCTCCTCTACAATTAATGCTAGCATGGTGCATGCTCAACCAATCCATACCGAGTACCATATCGTACCTCGGTAGGAGCATTACGAGCAGACACGCACTCAAGTCCCGGCCTCTCAGAGTGACTCTCCGCCCCTTGCAAATATTATTAACCAGGATAATACCTCCCCCGGTCATAATCTTGCAAGTCCTACCCATATATTCAGCAACGATATTGTGTCTCAGAGCAAAAGAAATAGACACAAAACTATGGGTCGCCCCAGAATCAAATAAGGCGAAAGCAGGGAAAGAATCTAGGAGAACATGACCTGCAACAACATCTCCCACGGGCTCTGTCTCCTCCTCTGCTGCCAAAGCGAATACCCTGCCCGCGGGTGCTCCCCTCAGGTGCTGGACAAAATGCTGCTGCTGGGTCTGGAGTGGAGGACCCCTCTGCTGAACCGCTGGTCCTCTAGCTGGCTGCACCCTGTCCTGGCCTCCCTTGGCTGCCCGAGCAGGGCAGCCCTTCAGCTAGTGGTCGGTCCCTCCGCAGAATAGGCAAGCGCCTAACCTCCTCCGGCATACGTCTCTGCTGTGCCCCATCTTCCCGTAGAAGGTACACTGCTGGGTCTGCCTCTGGTCCTGACCCTGATGCTGCTGGACACGCGTCAGTGCCTGCTGGATCTGCAACAGAGGCTGCTGCTGGAACGGCCTCTGCTGCTGCTGCTGCTGAAAGTGGGGGCGCTTGGCCGGTCCCGTACTGGAACTCGCCCCCATAGTATCTCCGCTCCTCTTCGGCCTGAGGCCGAAGTCCTTCTCTGCGATCCGTGCGTCCATCAGTATCTGATCGAACGTCGCGTCTCGGCGACCCGAGGTGCGGGTACGGACTGCATGAATAAGTCCCCTGCGGAACTTACGAGCCTTCTGCCCCTCATCCTGGATCATACCGGGAGCGAACCTGCTAAGGCGAAAGAACTCAGCTGCATACTCATCCACCGACGAGTTCCCCTGAACTAGACCCACGAACTGGCCCTCCAATGCTGTAAGAGCCACGTCCGGGAAGAACTTCTCCTTGAAGAGCCTCCGAAAGTTCTCCCAAGTCAGCCCTCTCACCGACGCACGAGGATCCGTACGGTACCATGTCAGCGCAATGTCGAAGAATCGGCTGGCTGCGACCGAAACCCAAAGCGCTCTAGGAAGCTCTGCCAGCTCCATGCTCCGCTCTACATCCTCTAGCCAGTCATCTGCGTAAAGGATGCCCTCCGTGCCTGTGAAGTCCCTGGAGCTCATCTTCCTGAAGTCTAATACTGTCCCCGGCCTGGACTGCTGCTGGCTCGGCTGTTGGCCGGTAGGGCCCTGCACCATACCCGGTGCCACTTTCTCTACTGCTGCCAGGGCAAGCTGATGCGAGTTCTCCATACTCTGTCTCAACATCTCGATCTGTCGGTGTGACGCCTCCGACTGGCGCTGCGACGCCTCTGCCTGGGCCCGCTGTGTCTCCATCATCTGCTGAAGGAGAAGGAACATGTGATGTGTATCCATCGGTATCGGTGGTAGTAGCGGCAGTATCTCTGGAAGAACGACCGTAACCCTCTGGGGTGGAGGTGGTAGACCTCCCTGCGCAACTGCCTGGGTCTCTAGAATAGTAGAATCACTAGGGGCAGTCTCATGAACCTCCTCCTCGGCCTGATCAGATCTCTCAGGCAAGCTACTCGATCCAGAGGCCTGCAGATGTGTCTTCGTCATCCTGGAGACGAATTGAAACAAGAGATCAATATGGCACATGAGTAGATTATCAAAGAAGGACAGTTAATTTAATACAAGGTGAATAATCATGATAATCAAAAGATCAAAAATTTCCTAAGTGTGATTGAGAAACTCCTATCATGTCCTAGGTCCTATGTCCTAATTGCAGGCTCATAATTAGTACTCTAAGTCGAGCACCATTACGAGATCGCACTAATTGCGACACTGGACCTGCGTGGGCCACCATAAAAATGTGTCACGACCTGCACCCTTATGAGGGGCACGAGCACGTGGGTACGTCCAGCCTACGCCGCAGAATCGACGGTAGAACGCTGTATATAACGTCTGTAAATACCTACGACTAACAGTTAAAATGTACCTGTACAGTATATACTCTCCGAATGGAGGTGACATATCAATACAGTCTCAATCACAGAATAAAACTAAGGTAGATAGCTCAGAGGAAAGACATATGATAGATGAAGAGTAAAATAAGTCCACAGTCTAATAC
This sequence comes from Iris pallida, assembly GCA_029216955.1. Classification (NCBI taxonomy): domain Eukaryota; kingdom Viridiplantae; phylum Streptophyta; class Magnoliopsida; order Asparagales; family Iridaceae; genus Iris; species Iris pallida. Next base: position 17,168,634 of record JANAVB010006800.1, read on the forward strand.
AAGTCCAGATATATACAACATCCCAGAGTATCAAAATAGAATATAGAAACTACAGTCTGATAAGCTAGCTGGATCGCAGTCCAGTCAAACCTAGCTAACCTACACTACTCTGGAAGTACAAAATCTAGTGGCTCCACTATAAGGCTACGATCTAAGGCTACACCATCTGACTCGAGCCCATAATAGGTCGAGCAGTCCGTATCAGAATCATTTGTAATATATCATAACGGTATCCTGTCAGGAAAATGAGCAAGTACAAACACTAACAGCAGTTCCATATGAATTGACAAGTTCTATAAGAGACAGTATAATGAACTACAAGACAAAGATATATGAAGACTTGGGAACCGTTCGGAAGCCGAGTTACAACCCTTAAACCAAACAAGGACCGGGATTGTAACTCTTCTCCCGAGCAGAACTTAGTCTCCAATCAAGGTACAATGTAAGGCATGTAGAGCATGTGAGTAACTGTATATCATGCATGGTGAGAAAGTACTGAATATAGAACAGAACATAATATATGACAAGAAAAGTAAATATAAAATGTGCCTCGAACATTATAGCCTAATGTGATCGGTATGGGTCAAGAATCAGGCTTCCAGTCGACCGGCTACAAGTACGTGGACTCGGCCCGGCCGGGATGGTAAGCTATGGAGCAAGTAGTAGCACAGGTCAGGCTATACCCATCGTGAGGTGAGGGTATAGTTATGATACAAGTAGTAACTCAAGGTGGGCATTGATCACACTATCTATAATATTCCCCATTCCCCGAATAGTATACGGATCCGGACATAGCACGTTATGATGCGGGATTCCCAAAGAGGGGAGCAAGTCCTCTTCAGGAATCGGCGTCAATACAAGTACGAGAATCAAGACTAAGCAAGTACCAGTATCCAAAGAAATCTAGGAATGACATCTCATGACAGGAATCTGACAATACTAGTCCGTGAACTATCGTGTCTGAGAATCAAGTAAGACACTACGACTGAATCGGATATAGCAAATATCAAGACAATAAAAACTATCAGTGAATATACTCGCCTGCTGTCCTGAGCTGTATGGTATATCAATGCTCAGAGCGGTATCAGAAGACCTAAATATGAGATGCTGTAAGTTAATTTAGGTTTAAACAAGTTTAGGAATGATTTACAATGAATGATATGCAATCTAGGTCAAACTAGGTCTCACTGAGTCACACTAAGTCCTGTCAAGTCAATCTAGGTCAAATCAAGTTATATCAAGTCAATCTAAGCCTAACCAAGTCAATCCTAGGTTATACCAGTCATCACGGGTCAAAACAAGTCGAAGAAAGTCAAACGGGATCAAGAGTTGGCCTACAATTGACTTTTGGTCAACTGGTCAACTCTGGTCAACTCTAGGTCAACCATGGTCAACCCTAGGTCAATTCTGGTCAACTCTAGGTCAACCATGGTCAACCCTAGGTCAATGGTGACTAATAGTTGACTTTTGGTCAACTACACAAGTCTAATGAAAATCGGGACTAATTTGGATAAAGCGTTGACCCATAGTTGACTTTTGGTCCAAAAAGTCAACCGTGGTCAACCGGGGCCAAGACTAGGTCTAGGCGACTATTTCTAACTATTACCAACCTCTACAACCCATATCTAAGTCCATCTTGGACTTCGAAACTCATATCTTGGCCGTAGGCCAATATCCTATTTTACCCTTAAAAAGGGTAAAATTCTAGCTTCGGCAACTATCAAGTTAGCCTACCTACGCTTGATATTTTGACCCGATCTCCCTAGGGTAGTATGATACTAGCCTATACATATAATATCTACCAAAAAACCTAGGTAACGTGGACATTCGGTCCATGATACGGCCCGTTGTCAAAATCTTGAATATTTCAAGACACGCACCGATACGGCACGATACCGGCGCCCTACGACTCCGATTTTCACCCGGAAGCCTACCCGCAAAATCTAAATCACGTATTCATGCCCCACGCCATGTTTCAACTCAATCGGATACTCCGAGCTCCGTTTCGCCCTCTAACTCGGTTTTTTCCTTTTTCCTATTCAAGCCTTTTTTCCTATTCTTCTAACTTCTTTCATTCTTTCCTTCTAACCTCTAATTCTTTCCTAACTTCTCATTCCATAATCTTCTTCTACTCTTCTCTACGATTCTAACCATATATATATATAAATATATATATATATATATATATATATATATATATATATATATATAAATATATATATATATATATATATATATATATATATATATATATATATATATATATATATACATAGGTGAAGGGGGGGGGGGGGGGTTAGTAGCTAAAAGCCAATAGGGGGGGGGGGGGGAAATCCTGGCAGCAGCTGCTGCCAGGTAGCTGCTGCTACTGCTGCAGCAAAGCTGCTGCTGCTGCTGGGTTTTCATCTTCTTCTTCATCTCCTTCTACTTTCCTATATATATACACTTCATATATATATATATATATATATATATATATATATATATATATATAAAACTAGATATCTATCTATAATCTATCTAGATATCTATCCATCCCTCTAAATATATATATATAACACACACACATCCATATACACACATCCATGTATATATATAAATACACTCATATCTATATATATATATATACACTCATATATATATATATATATATATATATATATATATATATATATATATATATATATATATATATATATATATATAAACACACACACACATCCTCACACAACACAAACACACACACACCACTCTCACAACACCACCATCCCCATGACACAAATATCACCCTCTTCTACACACACACAAATACATATATAAATACACACGCATAAATACACATGTATATATATATATATATATATATATATATATATATATATATATATATATATATATATATATATATATATGTATATATATATATCATTCTCAAAATGATTAAATCCTAATAATCATTAACCTATTTTCTATGGAAAACCTACAAATTTGTGGGCAATTGGTAGAGAATCTTCTCCTCTCCATTTATGGTGAAGGAACTATATGCAAAAGAGAAATAACTTAGAAATTAGAAACATACCTAAAAGGAAATTGTTGGAGGAAGAAAGCTTTGGGAAGAAAATGAAATTGGAAGAGAGAGAGAGAGAGAGAGTAGCTTAGTGGAGAAGAAAGAGGGGGGGACTATATGTGGCCGGCCAAGCATGGCATGGGTGTGGGTGAGGGGCACTTGTAATTACAAGTTTGCCCCTCCCTAAGCCTAATGCAAATAAATTCCAAATTAGGTTTAGGAAGTTGCTAAAAATAATTAAAAATTATAATTAAACTAAATTACTCATGGGGAACTAGTCCAAACTCTTAAACCCTAAAATTTAGTGTGGTGGGTCATGGTTAGCTAACAGGCTAATTACAGCTCAAGTCGAAATTCACCGGGGTCCCGAATTAACTCGGAATGCGATGAAATTCGAACCCGACTCCTATAATAATTAAATAATAATATTCATGAAATAAAATTCCCAAAAATATTATAAAATGGAAAATTACTATTTTACCCCTAACTGGGAAAAGTGAGGGTGACAAGGGTACATAAGTCACTAGCTGATTTCCAAAGATTCATGATAATAGAAGCATGAGATACGTGATGTAAGTGAAACACACGAGACAAAAGTATCCGATGCTCCCGAGAGGGATAACATCTCATGAAGGATCCATATAGTACCAATCCGTGTTACCAACGTGTCAACATCAAGTAAGATAGTCTAAAGTAGGAAATATAATCCTAAACTTGATATGAAATGATTAGAGAATGTACTCACATGATATCCTGAACAGCTGATATGAAAAGATGGCCAACTGAAGTCACAGAGTCCTAGTTATAGCAACATAGGTTATAAAGAGTTCAATTTATATGGTAATTGAAATTATAATACAATCTACATGATTCTAAGTCAATCTAGGTCAAAGTCAACTTTGGTGAACTATAAAGTCAAACTAGGTCAACTCTAGTCAACTGTGGTCAAACTAGCTAGGGTTGGGTCAACAATGGTCAACTAGTCTAGGTTAGTCAATTCTAGGTCTAAACAAACTAAGTATATGCAAATCAAGTATCCAAGATAGCTACTAACTCATAACCTAAGTCACTTGCTAAACCAAGCACAAAACTAAACCATAAGCTAACAAGGCACACAAACTTAGTCATATAATGTATATATATTATTCACATTCACATATTCATATACATAGATATATATAGGAAAGCTATATATATAGGCACATATATATATATATATATATATATATATATATATATATTATATATATATATATATATATATATATATATATATATATATATATATATAGAGAGAGAGAGAGAGAAAGTGTAGCCTCCCTTCCCGGATTTTTTTGAAAATATTTTTTATTATTATTTATTTGAGTTGAATGGTGATTTTATTGAATTTATAAATAATTACTTTAATTAATTATTACGGTATATGACTTTAGCCATGGTTAAGATTTGGAGTACCAGACGACTAGGAATCATGGCACAGATAGTGCAGTGGCGTGCCTTGACTCGTGTATTAGTCATGCCAAGGAAGTCCGAGCCATAGTGATGTCCTAATTAGGAAAACTAGGCCAAGTTGTGACATGACCATTATAAATAGTTTAATTATTCATTTTAATATTATTTGACGTCTAGGTAATCCGGTCGCACCAAACTAGTCAAATTGGACCCAAACCAAGCCCAAGCCTATGTAGACATACTTTTAGGTATGTACAAATATTTCTAGCTTTTTGGGTAGACTTAACAATACTTCCTAAATATTTGGTTAGTTATACAAATGGGTATTATTATTATTATTATTATTATTATTATTATTATTATTATTATTATTATTATTATTATTATCATAATCATTATTGTTATTATTATTATTATTCTTATTATTATTATCATTATTGTTATTATTATATTATTCTTATTTTATTGTTATTATTATATATTTGTGTATATATATATATATATATATATATATATATATATATATATATATATATATATATATATATATATATATATATAATATGTTTATATATGCATATATATATACGTAATTGGTTATATATAGATATATAAACGTATGTATATGTAGATATATATAAAATATATATGTATATGTATGTATGTGTATATATATAAAAATATATATAGAGAATTGTGTGTTCATGTGCATATATATATATAAATATATATATGAATATGTATTTGTTTGAATATATATATATATATATATAATAATATGTTACGTATATATATATATATATATATATATATATATATATATATATATATATATCTATATATATATATATATATATATATATATATATATATATATATAAAATATATATATATATATATATATATAGGAATATATATATGTATACGTGAATATACGTATACATATAGGTGTATATATATATGTATGAATATATATATAGAGTGTTAATAAATAGAAATAGAAAAAAAAAGGGGAAAGGAAAACCATAAAAGGATAAACCATTTTTCCCACAGGCCTGAACCCCCGAGCCCAGCCCTTAAGGCTCGGCCTGCCACATGCCCACCCTATCTCTTAACGAGCCTGCACGTAAAGGCTTCCCAACGAAACCCCCCTTAAACACTGACGGCCGAGATATATATACATAAACGTATATATATATAGAGAGTTGGAAATCGAGAGATCGCAAAAACCCTAATCGAATTCGCGCTGCCACCCTCCGTGGACAGGCGACCCCGACCCCCCATGCTGCGCGCCACCCGCCGTCGGGCCCACCGTCGCGCGCGGCCGCGCGGGCCGCCGGAGGGCGCGCGGAGACAGCACAGCACGCACAGCGAGCCGAGAAGCAGGACAATGTCAGTTGCGAACATCCAAGTTTCGGGTATGATATCTCCGCCCACCCTTCTCCGTTTTTAGTTTCGTTGAATTCATCGGGTAGCCAATATAACCGAGATCACACCCCAGTAATTAGATTTTGATGTAGTCACTCGATCTGTCCAAGAAATCGAACCCAAAAACCCGAAAAACCTGTCCAAAAATAGAACACTATTTTAGTCCAGCCATCCATGTTCGACGGTCGATTCTGATCGATCAAGTAATTTATTAGGAAATCTATTTGAAGACAGTCCTAGACAGCATGTAGGGCTTCACAACCCTTTTTGCAAATTTGGAAATCATCGACTGAGCGTCGAGAAATCGAATCCCAAAGTTTCCCAAAAATCTGTTTTCAAAACTAGAAAATTGCTCCACACGACGTGCGTCACGCCAAACCGGGCGACGTGGTCGCGAACCGAAGACATCGAAAGCTGCGTAACGGCTTCGTGGTCGTGTGGGCTTTGGCAGAATTCAAATTGGATGCGTGTGCGCGACGAATTTGATACGTATCCGTCAAAATTTACCGTATCGTGCACTTTGCAAATTCTCCAATTACTTTGTGCACGTTCGTCAGATCGAGACGAAACTTGCGCCAACAGGACCGTATTATTTTTTTGGTCCTGTATGCCAAGTTTGGTCCAATTCTGAGACAGTTGAATCGTACGTCGTTTTGCGGGCCCCACGGTCCCACTTAAAGGACGATTTTGTGCACGGCCCGCCGGAATCCAACCTTGGACATACGGTTGGGTTCGTATCGGAAAACCGGATCCGTAGACATATAGTTTGACGACTTTAGAGACCATTAACTCTGGCACGCTTTTCGGTGCAAAGCGGGTCCAACGGCGGACACCGGTTTTGTCCAAAATTACCGTTTTGCCCCTGTGTCCAGAATTGGACTTAAGGACAGGCAATCCTAGCTAATTTGACTATTCTGAGAATGTTGGTAATGTTTTTTTCAGCTTTCGGAGACAGTTGTGATGACTTGGACTGTATGGCTTACTAGTTGACGGTATTGTATTGGTTCTTCGCGCTGCCACCAGGCAAGTATACCTTGCCTCCCTCTACAGTTTTATTTACATGCATTTTATTTCAGTTTCCAGCTTTTGGATTATTTATGGACATGTGCTTTTTCGTGTTATTTTCTGTGGAGTTGTTTTTATTGTTTATAGCCATGTTCATGTTTTGGCCTTGTGTTTCGCATTTGGAGTTTCTCGTCAGTACCTTGCTTGAGTCATGTCATAGAACGAGTACGTGTAAGTGAACTGCTAAATCTTTGACATTGTTTCCTTGGCACCAGAGAGTCCACACTCGGGACGAGGGTGTTTTCCTTGATCTGTTTACATCCGTGAGTCCACGCTCGGGACTAGGATGTCGATTATTTGCACCAGAGAGTCCACACACAGAACGAGGGTGTAGACTTGACTTGACTTGCACCAGAGAGTCCACGCTCAGGACGAGGGTGTTTACATCAGAGAGTCCACACATGGAACGAGGATGTAGTATTTGCACCAGAGAGTCCACACTCGGGACGAGGGTGCCTTGCCGTGAACTAACCAGAGAGTCCACACTCGGGACGAGGGTTAGTGTTAGTTCAAACCAGTGAGTCCACACTCAGGACGAGGGTTTGGTTCTTCCATTGTACAGTATAATTTATATGCATGTTCACCATCTCGCTGCTATTTTTTCCTTACATTCGTGATTGCTTTATTTCATGTCTAGTACACTTTTCCTGTTATAGTTTCACTTTACATGTTTCTAGTTGCCTGTACATTCTTGTTCTCTCTGTCATGATATTTCTATCTGTTACACTGTGTTAGCCTCATATGTATTCCTTGCTAGAGTCGTTTAGTCCTACACCACGACTTTCTCGACTTAATTATAACTTGACTTGCACCAGAGAGTCCACGCTCGGGACGAGGGTGTTTACATCAAAGAGTCCACACACGGGACGAGGATGTAGTATTTGCACCAGAGAGTCCACACTCGGGACGAGGGTGCCTTGCCGTGAACTAATCAGAGAGTCCACACTCGGGACGAGGGTTAGTACTAACCAGAGAGTCCACACTCGGGACGAGGGTTAGTGTTTAGTTCAAACTAGTGAGTCCACACTCGGGACGAGGGTTTGGTTTCTTCCATTGATCATCATGTTTCGTTCATCCGGCAGTTCATTTATACGTAGTTGTTCTAGTGTTCGTATTCGTATTCGTGTTCGTGTTTGTGTTCGTAGTCATTTGTCTTGTCCTTGTTCTTTCTTGTTTATTTTCTTGCGCATGATAAAACTGTTAGATAGGCATGTATATTATGTATCTTGCTAGTCCTCTGAGGACCTGATGATCTCCTCAGGTTTAGCGATTGCATGGAGTTAGCTAGTAGTTCTGGGTGGCGGAGGATTTGTGACTCTTGTGGGATTCAGGTATCATGATTACGTTGTTATCTTTTCGTGCTTTCTACCTTATCTTGTTTCCTGATTCAGTTTTAGGCTTTTGTTACTATCGTTAGAGTCTTATCGGACATATATGATAGTGGGCTATAGACCACGACCCATACTTGTTCATTCTTGTTTAATATTCTTATTGTGGGTTGAGATATAGATTTGTTTGCCATGATTTGGCAGTATACCATAGCCTTGACAGCGTTTACGTATTCGAGTCGGGCTGGAGTCCGTTCGATACGTAGCTGGGCTTGCTCACGTGCTTGTGTCTGAAAAGCGGGTGCGGGTCGTGACAGAAAGAGAGATAAAAGAGTAAGTGAGTATGTGTGTGTTTGGCATGTGTGTGAAAGGATATGTGTTAATGTTCTAAAATTTAGTGATAGGTAGGTGTATGTGACATGGGATACATGATGTCAAAGGGTGTATGAATGCATGTGTGTAAAAGGTTATAGGTTAACTCAGTTTATAGAAATGCATACATACATACTTACCTTGTATACATGTATATATGCATACATACATATCATGTATATTACATTATCTTTAAGTTGAATACATCATATATGGATACAATACATTATCTTGCATGCTTGCATTCATATATTACATTCTATATTACCTATATACATGTATTTCCTCCATTCATTCATGCTTGCATCATATACTCTACATTACCATACATATTATCATTATATATTGTATTACAATATTTATACATTATGCATTCATATCTATCATTACATATATACCTTGCATTTATATCTAGCATTCATTATATACTTTCATGTATACATTGTATATCATTCTTTCATTTATGCATTACTTACATACATTATATTAATTGCATTCCTATATGCTTGCATTCAACCATATATATACATTAATGTAAAGAGGACTAACATATCATGTATTACATACTCTATATTTATTTATTATCCATACCACATAGGCTCATAGGTTACACAAAATGCATATATCGTATAGTCACTCTTCTACTTAAAACTAATAATGTACCAATTGTGCCTTCACTAAATTCTAGGATTAAAGTATGTTGTAGTCCTTCGTGTTAGCTTTCCGAAACTTTAAACGAATCACATTTTCGTTTCCGGAAGCTCCCGAAATCGTAAAAATACCGAAACGCGTTTGTCTTTCGTACAGCTGACACTCAAATAATTTTACAGAAAGTTTCAGAACGAATTTGGCTTATTAAAATATATATTTGGAAAGCTAACTTCGATACGGTTCTTTTAAAAAATGGGAGATAAATCGGAGTTCTAAGCTAAAAGTTATGACATTTCTAAGTTGCTCTGGCTACTAAAACGTGGATAAAAATTATGACAAATTTGGGTTATTTTGAACAAAAGAAACACATGTAGGCCAAGATACTTGGATACCAACATAACTATCCCAATAAAACTTATTCTAACCATCCTAACTAAGATCAATCTACTCTCTAACCATCTAATCACACACACAAATAAATATATATATGCACAAACCACACACACCTATATATATATATATATATATATATATATATATATATATATATATATATATATATATATATATATATATAAAGAGACACACCAATCTAAATATAAAATGAATATGATACAATATGATACAATATGATACTATAAAGAACACATTAGGAACAACTCTCTAAAAATATAAATCTGAGATTAAAACACTAATTAATCATTCCTACAATATATATATGCATACAAGTGTCCAAAATAGGGGTTTTTTCCACTAGGACACAACCACAACACAAAGGACACTCCTATGACCTCCAAATGGACACGAAATGGACACAAATGGAGATACAACTATGGGGGTCATTCCTATGGGTTCAAAATATTCCTATATGCATGTAGGGATGGATTAGAGGAGAGATTATACCTTCCGGGAGAGAGATTCAAAGGAAAATCCTTCCGACACGACACCGACACGTAGAGATTCTAAAAGGACACGAACGAGCTCCGAATCCTCCCAAACCTGGCTAGCACCCTCTAACCATGGAGTAGAGAAGAAATGAAGAAGATTTGGTGGAAGAAGGGGTTAATTTGGAGATAAAATCAATGGAGGTTCATCTCTAAATTAATTTGGGGAAGAACAAGAGATAGAAAGTGGATGAAAACAAATGAATGAAGGAGTGACTCGCTCCTTAGCCCCCCCATAGGTGGCTGCCCAAAAAGGGTGAGGTGTCCCCTATTTGAATGTCCAAAATGCCCTCCACTAATCGATTTGATTTAAATTAGGAATGAGTTAAAGGTTGAGGTCAATTTAGTCTAGTTTTAAGTCTCTAATTAAACTAAACCTATCCATAAATAATAAGTCTAACTACAAACTAAAATTAATATCATGTGGACTAAAATTAATATCATGTGGGCCATGCCTAACTAGTGTGTGGGTCCCACTAGAGTCAAACTACCCCCCGGGTCCCCGTTTCAAGTCGGATTAAGTTGAAATTCGAACCCGACTCAAATAACCCCAAAACAATATCATAATAATAAAATAAATTTCAACCCCAAAATAATATCATAAATAATAAAATAAATTTCAAAAATATTCAAAAATGTAAAATGACAAAAATACTCATGTTTCTGAAAACTGGGGATGACAAATCTATTCACCTTAAAAAAATTTCGTCCTCGAAATTAAAATGTTCATACTCCTTCTAGGTCAAACCCCCACAATCAAAGTCCCAGAACTTAAACAAATCATATGATTTAAAAGGACGACATACAGGGTTATGGCATACGGTGGTAGTAAAGTCTCATCTAGGTATACTAGTCATGCTAACCAAAACGGTCATAGGGTATCAAAACACACAAGCAATCTAGGGTGCTAAACTAGAAAAGATACATAAATAACAATCATCAAAACTGTAAGGCAGTCTACCATCCTATATGAAACTGGTACTTATCAAAAATAAATAAAGATGACTACCAATTATCTATAAAGGGGTACTATTCAAAGAAAATCAAAATCACAAGTTAAATAATGAAAGCCAATTGCATTAAAATCCAATCACAATATATATATAGGGAGAGAGAGCGTTAGAGAGGGAAAAGCTAACATTAAGTAATGTTATGTGGTTTGTGTGTGTATGGGTGTATATGGACATGTTCATGTGGTTAGATAGTAGGCATGCGTGTGTGTGAAATATACATGAAAGTATATAGGAGGATTTGGGTTTCAAAATAATAGCTATCCAGTTACACTACTCATGGCATATTGGTTAAACAATCTACAACACACAACCTATTTACTCATAACATGCATGGCTAACCATATACATATATTTACTCATAACATGCATGGCTAATGTAAAACCCCTAAATTTCTACTATTCTTTTTATTAAATTTGGTACCGATTTAAAATTTTATTATTGTACGTTGCATAGTCGTATCGTACGTCGCATACGAAATTTTTATTTTCGTAATTGCTCGTCGAATGCGAATATGTGCGAGCGTACATATTTTTAGAAAAACGTTTTCTATATTCGAAGTGATATATTTAATAATTATTTTTGCCATTATACCAAATTTCTAAGTTGGTTAATTTAAGCCTTTCTTTCTAACATTTACTGTTAATAAATAATATTTTTGTATACTAGAAAAGCCTAATTAAGTAAAGAATATTTTTGCATACATATATTTTTCGTAATTATTTATTTGTTTATTTTAAATAATAATGTATGTTCGAAATTAATTATTATGGTATTTTGGAAAACATATTTTCAAAATATTTGTGACAATTTAAATTTTTATTTGATTCCATGGATACATATAAATAGATTAAGTTAATATCTATAATTAAAATTTGATTTAAATTATTGATTTGATTTTAAACTAAGAAAGTTTTAATTTGATTTAAATTAGATTTGGATTTGGATTTGGATATTGATTTGATTGCTTTAAACTAAATTAGGAAATATCTAATTGGGTTTTAAATATCCTAGTCCATATCTAATTGGAAATTCCCACGTCCTATAAATAGGCAGGTACTCCTCCAACTTTTCATTATTTCTCCACAAATATTTTTTTCTTCACAAATCTACGTGAATCGTGTCGGTGTCCATCCAAATTCTTATTCCATATATTTTTTTACAAATACATTGAATCCTCTCCCCCGTGTCGACAATCACGACACAACAAATGCTATCCCTAACCCGATTCTAACTCTGCCATCCCCAATTTCTAACCCTAATCCTATCCCTAACCATCGACCAAATCCCAAGCCCTCGCCAGCGACACAACGCCCCCATCTCTCCCGACCAAGTCCAGCCTTCAGCCCGTCCCCGCTACTGCCAAAACCATCTCCAACATCACCACCGCCAGGACCAGCCCCGACCCTCCGAACTCCCCGACACCCAAAACCAGCACCCATCGACCAAACACAATCTTAGCCGACCACAGTCCGACCACGACCACCAGCGACAACGTCACCCACCATCACAGCCAGAAACTCACCTACGCCCCACCATCAACGAGACCACCGTCACCACAACCACCCCAAATCCGAACACTCAAATCCACAAGAGAAGCAAGAAAACCTCACATCGACGAAATCCTTGCCGCATCCTCGCCGTAGTCGCCGTGGCCGCAACTGCGCCACCGACCAGAGCTAAGGTCGCCCCGACCCGCGCGGTCGTTGTCGCCGTGCCATGCCGGAGCGTCCCTCCGTCGACCGCAACAGCGTGGTCTCTGCCGCGTCCCTCCACCGTCACCCGACCGCGGCCAAACCCCGGCGCCAGCCACCGCCCGATCAGCCGCCGACCGAAACCCTAAAACGCCGCCCCTTCTTCCTCTTCTCCTCCGCCCGGACGAGCCGCCCTAGCCTCCGCTTCCACTCTCCGCCGTAGCCGCCGTGCCCGACCCTAGCCTCTGCCCCGTTTCCTTGTTCTCCCGACCAACCCTCTCGAAACCCCCGTCCCTTTTCTCCTTCTCCGCCGCCCTAATCGCTGAACTTCGACCGCTCCGCCGCGTGCGCGAGCACACCGCGCCGCCACCGCCTCCCCAGCGCGAGCCGCCCACCACCATCCTGCCTTTCCTTCGCCGCTCGCCGTCCCTCTCTCCGATCCCGAGCGCCACCCTTCATTCTCCCTCTCCCGCTTCCTCTCTCTCTCCTCTGTCTGGTTTTTTTTTCTTTTATGCTCAAAAGTCTTCTTCGAGAAGACAGAGCACAGTACTGATTATTTTTCTTTTTATTTATTATTTATTTTATTTTTTTTGTTTGTTAATTATTAATATTATCATTATTATTATCATAATTCTTATAATTATTATTATTATCATTACTATTATTTTCATTATTAGTATTATTATTAAAATCATTAGTATTAATGTCTTTTTCCATATAAGTATTAATGTAAGTATGTAGGTATTTTTATTAATTATTATTATCATTATTATTATTATTATTACTGTTATTATTATTATTATTACTCCTAGTACCTTGTAAGTATATATATTCTTCATTATTGTTTTAGCATTCTTCTAAAATATTTTTTAATGGAATAATTATCATCAAATATCGTATCTTGACAAACTTGTAATTTCTAGCCTAAAAATAATTTGGACTAATAAAAAAAATGTAGTTTCCAAATTTGTTTTCGCATATTTACGCAAAATTTATTTTTAGTTTTTGTTTCTCAAGAATATTATTTCCTAAAATAGTATTTTGTCAAACTTGAAGTTGTTGCCTATAAACGATTTTTGATAAAAATGTAGTTTCAATTATTATAAATAGTTTTCTAAATCGTATAAATATTTATCCAAATTCCTTTAATTATCCTTCTGTCCGAGACCAATCCCATCCTTCCTATCCTCTCGCCCATTTGGAATACCTTCCCGCAAACCCAACTAAATTGACCCTTCTGGACCCAGTGGAATCGACCGTGTCACTATCCAAGGTCCCCTTGTACAGTTGTTGCACCGAAGTTGCAGATCGTGCCACCTTGATTATCGCAGCACACCGGACGCAATACCAGGCAAGACACCTTGCCATTAGCTGTTTAATTATTTTAGCTCATATTTCATGCATTACTTATTTTCTTTATGCAAAATAAACTGTGATACATGGCATAACTGTTCATTTATATTTCCTGCTGTGTATTATTTTTCTTACAAATTAAACCTAGATTTAAGGGACCACCTTGTGTGTCGCATTCATTGGCCTTGACACGTTGTAAACACGAAGTTATGTGTCACATGTAGAACACGGAAGTGCGTGATTGGCTGGCCACCAGTACGTACAAGCCGTGCGATAGGAATAACCGCTAATAAAGATTGCATGCTAGTTTGACTTAGCGGTTATAGTGGTTTGTGTTGTGGATGCAACACTGTAGGCATTGGGCGGATAGGACAATACGTTAGCGTATGGGCTTCGATGCACTTTCCCTTGTGACCCGGACTCTCTGCTGGAGATACGGGGTTGATGACCCACGCTCTTCCTGCTGGGGCCTCTGGTGCCCAAGAGGGGACTATGCCGATCCTCTTCAGCCAGGGTCCATGCGTAGGAAGGATTATTCTTAACAACATTTCACTTAGAATGGTAGGCTACCCTATCCGTTAGGTACGAGTACTTTTGGTTTAGGTACTTGTATCTGACCGTGGCTTGGAACAATAACTTGTCGCAAATTAGTTCGTCACATCTTGTCCTTGTTTGGTTGTAGGTGTGACTTACTACTTCGATGAGAAGGTATTGAACCTTGTTGGGGTCCGGATACCATATCGGATTCTTAGCATGGAAAGATACGTCACCGTGAATTAGTTTACCATTTTCTGTCCTTGTTTGGCTGGGGGGATGGTACGCTCGTTCAGTAGGTGCGTATTGGAACATGTTATAATTCGATTTACTTATTATTGAGCAATATTTATTCAGTTTATATGGCATGCTATTATGTGTCTTGTTACGTTCCTCTGAGGACCTGGTTGTCTTGCTAGGTGTGTGCTATTGCCTTTCGCAGGTGCTTTAGCTCTAGCCATGTTCATTGCTATTTCTCGAGGATGATTGCATTTGGATCGTCTTCGCTTCGTTCGCCACTCATTTCATTTTCTATGTACTTTTCTTTATTTTGTTGGTAATGGATTTGTCTCCGTCCAACATATTGTATCAAGACAATTTCATTATATGATCTTTTATTCAGTTATTCTGTGTGGATGAGATTAGTTATGGTTCTACTGTATTTTACAGCTTATGTATTTATACGAGGCTTCCATATATTGGAGTATACTTCGTATGAATACAGCTGGCATGTCTACGTTCCTAGTCCTACGTATTTTAGGATTGGGGTGTTATATGTTTTTGTGGTGGTCCATGCAGGTCGAAATAAATTGTTTGGTTACTTTACCGTACCAAGCAAGGCTGCGTATAGGATTAGAAGTCTAGGATCTCATCCACATACTTGACCTTTTTCCTTAATTTTATCTACCGTTTGACTCATCAATTGCATCTTGCTTGCTTCCTTCCATCCCTATTCTTATCTTTCCTTCGTGCTTGCTAGAGATTGACCCTACTAGTTAGTTGTCCCAAAACACCATTAGTTTAATTCTTTTAAGTTGGGCAGACTACCTTATGACCTAGCAACCCGTTTGAGCTAGTGACCTATATTAGCAAGCTTATTTTAGATCCTAGAATCTAGAGGACCTAACCCATCTAGCCAACCAAGGACTCGGACAAGAAGACTATAGGACGATTGTATGACTTAGAATCATTCTACCTTCTTTAAATCTAAATCTCTCGTGCCTATGTATTTATCATTTTGACTGATGATGCTAAAGTAGCCTAGTTTTTACAAGCTTATTTCCTTATCGAGCTTGTCCAAGGCATATGTTAATTGGGTCGCTCCCACTAACGTATTGTCTACTCAGAACCGGTGCATAATGGTCTGATCAACCAAGTGCATTTTGGTTCGCTTTTGTTTATTATTCTACGTGGATGGGGACATAGCTCAACTTGTCCTCTAGAGTCCCATCCACGACTGCCTTGGCAACTCCTTTTGGAATCTATACGACCGCCTTTGAACCACGTATTCGTAATGGATACTGTCATCATTGAACTCCTTAAATCGCTTTCGCCTTCACCGATTTTTTGGAAGGACGAAGGCACTCTAGCATTCCTATTAACTAGGACCGTTCTCACTCGATGTTGTTATATCTTCATCCTAAACTACTCGACCTTTCCCTCGACCCTAAATCTACAAAGCTTGACCTTCTAATCACTTGAATTTAAGAGTGATTACAATCGTTTCTTAATCATATCCTTAACCTAGACTACGACCATATACACTTCTTTAAACCCTTCTATCTACCGTTGTGCCTTCTCATCCCCTCCTAATTCTTAATTTCGAGGACAAAATTCTTTTAAGTTGGGTAGGATGTAAAACCCCTAAATTTTTACTATTCTTTTTATTAAATTTGGTACCGATTTAAAATTTTATTATTGTACGTCGCATAGTCGTATCGTACGTCGCATACGAAATTTTTATTTTCGTAATTGCTCGTTGAATGCGAATATGTGCGAGCGTACATATTTTTAGAAAAACGTTTTCTATATTCGAAGTGATATATTTAATAATTATTTTTGCCATTATACCAAATTTATAAGTTGGTTAATTTAAGCCTTTCTTTCTAATATTTATTGTTAATAAATAATATTTTTGTATACTAGAAAAGCCTAATTAAGTAAAGAATATTTTTGCATACATATATTTTTCGTAATTATTTATTTGTTTATTTTAAATAATAATGTATTTTCGAAATTAATTATTATGGTATTTTGGAAAACATATTTTCGAAATATTTGTGACAATTTAAATTTTTATTTGATTCCATGGATACATATAAATAGATTAAGTTAATATCTATAATTAAAATTTGATTTAAATTATTGATTTGATTTTAAACTAAGAAAGTTTTAATTTGATTTAAATTAGATTTGGATTTGGATTTGGATATTGATTTGATTGCTTTAAACTAAATTAGGAAATATCTAATTGGGTTTTAAATATCCTAGTCCATATCTAATTGGGAATTTCCACGTCCTATAAATAGGCAGGTACTCCTCCAACTTTTCATTATTTCTCCACAAATATTTTTTTCTCCACAAATCTACGTGAATCGTGTCGGTGTCCATCCAAATTCTTATTCCATATATTTTTTACAAATACATTGAATCCTCTCCCCCGTGTCGACAATCCCGACAGAACAAATGCTATCCCTAACCCGATTCTAACTCTGCCATCCCCAATTCCTAACCCTAATCCTATCCCTAACCATCGACCAAATCCCAAGCCCTCGCCAGCGACACAGCGCCCCCATCTCTCCCGACCAAGTCCAGCCTTCAGCCCGTCCCCGCTACTGCCAAAACCATCTCCAACATCACCACCGCCAGGACCAGCCCCGACCCTCCGAACTCCCCGACACCCAAAACCAGCACCCATCGACCAAACACAATCTTAGCCGACCACAGCCCGACCACGACCACCAGCGACAACGTCACCCACCATCACAGCCAGAACTCACCCACGCCCCACCATCAACGAGACCACCGTCACCACAACCACCCCAAATCCGAACACTCAAAATCTACAAGAGAAGCAAGAAAACCTCACCTCGACGAAATCCTTGCCGCATCCTCGCCGTAGTCGCCGTGGCCGCAACTGCGCCACCGACCAGAGCTAAGGTCGCCCCGACCCGCACGGTCGTTGTCGTCGTGCCACGCCGGAGCGTCCCTCCGTCGACCGCACCAGCGTGGTCTCTGCTGCGTCCCTCCACCGTCACCCGACCGCGGCCAAACCCCGGCGCCAGCCACCGCCCGATCAGCCGCCGACCGAAACCCTAAACGCTGCCCCTTCTTCCTCTTCTCCTCCGCCCGGACGAGCCGCCCTAGCCAATGCTTCCACTCTCCGCCGTAGCCGCCGTGCCCGACCCTAGCCTCCGCCCCGTTTCCTTGCTCTCCCGACCAACCCTCTCGAAACCCCCGTCCCTTTTCTCCTTCTCCGCCGCCCTAATCGCTGAACTTCGACCGCTCCGCCGCATGCGCGAGCACACCGCGCCGCCACTGCCTCCCCAGTGCGAGCCGCCCGCCACCATCCCGCCTTCCCTTCGCCGCTCGCCGTCCCTCTCTCCGATCCCGAGCGCCACCCTTTATTCTCCCTCTCCCGCTTCCTCTCTCTCTCCTCTGTCTGGTTTTTTTTTCTTTTTTCTTTTATGCTCAAAAGTCTTCTTCGAGAAGACAGAGCACAGTACTGATTATTTTTCTTTTTATTTATTTATTTTATTTATTTTGTTTGTTTGTTAATTATTAATATTATCATTATTATTATCATAATTATTATAATTATTATTATTATCATTACTATTATTTTCATTATTAGTATTATTATTAAAATCATTAGTATTAATGTCTTTTTCCATATAAGTATTAATGTAAGTATGTAGGTATTTTTATTAATTATTATTATCATTATTATTACTATTATTACTGTTATTATTATTATTATTACTCCTAGTACCTTGTAAGTATATATATTCTTCATTATTGTTTTAGCATTCTTCTAAATATTTTTTAATGGAATAATTATCATCAAATATCGTATCTTGACAAACTTGTAATTTCTAGCCTAAAAATATTTTGGACTAATAAAAAAATGTAGTTTCCAAATTTGTTTTCGCATATTTACGCAAAATTTATTTTTAGTTTTTGTTTCTCAAGTATATTATTTCCTAAAATAGTATTTTGTCAAACTTGGAGTTGTTGCCTATAAACGATTTTTGATAAAAATATAGTTTCAATTATTATAAATAGTTTTCTAAATCATATAAATATTTATCCAAATTCCTTTAATTATCCTTCTGTCCGAGACCAATCCCATCCTTCCTATCCTCTCGCCCATTTGGAATACCTTCCCGCAAACCCAACTAAATTGACCCTTCTGGACCCAGTGGAACCGACCGTGTCACTATCCAAGGTCCCCTTGTACAGTTGTTGCACCGAAGTCGCAGATCGTGCCACCTTGATTATCGCAGCACACCGGACGCAATACCAGGCAAGATACCTTGCCATTTGCTGTTTAATTATTTTAGCTCATATTTCATGCATTACTTATTTTCTTTATGCAAAATAAACTGTGATACATGGCATAACTGTTCATTTATATTTTCTGCTGTGTATTATTTTTCTTACAAATTAAACCTAGATTTAAGGGACCACCTTGTGTGTCGCATTCATTGGCCTTGACACGTTGTAAACACGAAGTTGTGTGTCGCATGTAGAACACGGAAGTGCGTGATTGGCTGGCTACCAGTACGTACAAGTCGTGCGATAGGAATAACCGCTAATAGAGATTGCATGCTAGTTTGACTTAGCGGTTATAGTGGTTTGTGTTGTGGATGCAACACTGTAGGCATTGGGCGGGAAGGACAATTCTTTAGCGTATGGGCTTCGATGCACTTTCCCTTGTGACCCGGACTCTTCGCTGGAGATACGGAATTGATGACCTACGCTCTTCCTACTGGGGCCTCTGGTGCCTAAGAGGGGACTATGCCGATCCTATTCAGCCAGGGTCCATGCGTAGGAAGGATTGTTCTTAACATCATTTCACTTAGAATGGTAGGCTACCCTATCCGTTAGGTACGAGTACTTTTGGTTTAGGTACTTGTATCTGACCGTGGCTTGGAACAATAACTTGTCGCGAATTAGTTCGTCACATCTTGTCCTTGTTTGGTTGTAGGTGTGACTTACTACTTCGATGAGAAGGTATTGAACCTTGTTGGGGTCCGGATACCATATCGGATTCTTAGCATGGAAAGATACGTCGCCGTGAATTAGTTTACCATCTCCTGTCCTTGTTTGGTTGGGGGGATGGTACACTCGTTCAGTAGGTGCGTATTGGAACATGTTATAATTCGATTTACTTATTTATTGAGCAATATTTATTCAGTTTATATGGCATGCTATTATGTGTCTTGTTACGTCCCTCTGAGGACCTGGTTGTCTTGCCAGGTGTATGCTATTGTCTTTCGCAGGTGCTTTAGCTCTAGCCATGTTCATTGCTATTTCTCGAGGATGATTGCATTTGGATCGTCTTCGCTTCGCTCGCCACTCATTTCATTTTCTATGTACTTTTCTTTATTTTGTTGGTAGTGGATTTGTCTCCGCCCAACATATTGTATGAAGACAATTTCATTATATGATCTTTTATTCAGTTATTCTGTGTGGATGAGATTAGTTATGGTTCTACTGCATTTTACAGCTTATGTATTTATACGAGGCTTCCATATATTGGAGTATACTTCGTATGAATATAGCTGGCATGTCTACGTTCCTAGTCCTACGTATTTTGGGATTGGGGCGTTACAGCTAACCATATATATATATATATATATATATATATATATAT
Organism: Iris pallida; assembly: GCA_029216955.1. Taxonomy (NCBI): domain Eukaryota; kingdom Viridiplantae; phylum Streptophyta; class Magnoliopsida; order Asparagales; family Iridaceae; genus Iris; species Iris pallida. The sequence goes on from JANAVB010006800.1 coordinate 17,189,411, forward strand.
ATATATATATATATATATATATATATATATATATATATATATATATATATATATATATATAAAGAGGTAGAGATTTAGTTATGTATCTATATACATTATAACATGTATGCATAAACTCTATATATATCTATATAGATATATAAACATAACATAGAGAGGAAGGGTTAGGTTTACATGGCAGTGTATACTAAGTTAGGGTGTGTGTGTCCTTGTACAGGGTTATAGCTTAGTATTGAAAGGTTAAATCCAGTTTTAGTTCAACATTTACATACAAAATCTAAAATAATCTAACATTTAAACAAGTATAATATTAACATAATGCAATTTCGGATTTTAGGGGTTTGAAACATCACAACCAACTCAATGCTCCCAATACATCCTAACATGATAGAGATGAAACCCTAACATACTATCCATACGTTTAGCTATGCATACAGTTCAATATTACATATTAAATCTGAAATTGAACTAAACATTTGAAATCAATGTAAAAATTTTAATATGTATTCAGTTTCAGGATTTTAAAAAATTTCGAACATCAAACCAACCCAATGTTCATCACAACCACAACCTAACATGTAAGAGTATAAAATCTAACATTATATTCCTACATACAACAATGTATATAGCTCAAAATATTACATCTAAAAACTACAAATTGAACTAATCACTTAGAATCCAGTATTAAGGGTTAATATGCACACAGTCTCAGATTTGACAAGTTCAAACACAAAACTCAACCAATTTCTTTAAGAATTAAAATCCTGTATATAACATACATGTGTAGTGATGTAAACAAAACTACTAACATAAAATTTATATTCAAATTATGAATTTAAACTGAAAAAAAAAGAGAATCAGTCTCTGATACTGTACTGTATCAGAAATATTGGGGTTTTGAGAATTTAACATCAACAACATATTAATATGTATTTAGATAGGTTGGTAATCAAAGTGTAGCATGTATACGTATCAGGCAAGTGTCTGTGTCCACTATATATATTCTTATGTCCTAATATAAAATTAATTTCTATATCAAAACCAACATTCAGATTCTTACCAAGATTACAAAGTAGGTGATTTGATGTAATCAAGACAGTTTTATTATTATTATTATTATTATTATTATTATTTAATACAAGAATAATAGCAAGAAGGAAATAACGATAAAATATGTTCTGCTTATCTGTTTAAAGAAGGAACCATTTTTGAAACCCAGAGCTAAACTATTAAATCCAAGATAAGGTCTAGTAAAAATTATCGATTCATTGTATTATGAAGAAACCCATAGCAAAAAGTTGCACAAGGTTTATTAAAACAACTAAAGCTACTCCTAAATTAAATAATGAGTTGCAAAACAAAAAAATAATTTCCTTTTTTTGAAGGACTGAAACAAAAGTAGAGAAAACATGTTCAAAATATTTAAGGTACAATCTGATAATCATATGCGTCTATCCAAAATCATGGTACTCTAAATCCTCGTCATACTAGTAAGCAAGGCTACGATAATCACAGAGTCCTCGACTTAGGCACATATCTCTAGAATTATGGTATTTAAAATTTTTGCGATGCCGCTAGCTTGGCTGCAAAAACCTTAAATTTCCACACCCGAGAAATATATCCAAGTCAGACTATATGCCCTCACCATGCTGGCTAATGTGACTGTAGAAGACTAGATTCCATAACTTAGATGACCTAGCCCATATAATTTCATCTTGACAAAAATTAAATTAAATCAACAATGGATACCCAAAAATCAAATTTATCAACGAACATCAAGATTCATAAATGAACAAAAATCCATCAAATCATATAAATACAAACTCGGATGCAACATCTAACATCAAGATTCAAAATTCAATAATCATCCATCAAAATCAATAAATACAAACTCAAATTCAACAATAGAAGTAAAGATAAATCAAATCAAGGGAAGAAGAGTTTTCAAATCGAAGTTAAAATAAGATTCTCAAGGGTCATCCCAAGAATCTCTCAAAGGATCCTAACTGTGATTGAGTACCTTTAAAAATATATCCTAATCCTACTGCAGGCTGTAGTGGTACTCTAGTTCGAATACCACTACACAAACTCGACCTGAATGGGCCACCACTAAAAACGTGTCACGACCCACACCCTAGAGTAAGGGCACGAGAAGTAGGTACGTCCAGCCTACGCCGCAGTGTCGGCGGTAGAACGCTGTCCTAGGTCAACATCTAACAATATAAAGGTACATGTACTGTATATACTCTCCAGATGGAGGTGACAAAGCAGATACAGTCTCAATCACAACTAAGGTAGAGCAAGATAAAAGATAGGTAAAACATAAAATCCAAAAGAGATACAGCAGATAGAAGTCTAAGTGTCTAAGATACACAAACCCAGAAAATATCTCAAAACTCAATACAATAATCCATAGAATAAACATAACTCAATACAACTGAAATAACTAACTATACAACCTCTACTGTGTCTCCTCTAGGCTAGCAGGCAACCTCCGGGCTATCTGTAAAATTTGTCAACAGGTCCAATCAGGACAGGAGCGAGCATAATACATCTCGACAAATCATAGCAGGAAAGAAAATATAATTATGCTAGAGAATAAAATACAGAAAACTGAAGAATAGCATAATGTAAGAGAGAGACTGTAAGTAAATATCTATGATATATAAAAGAGACAGTGCTAGTGATTCAGAGTACAGGATAAACATGTGAATAGCTAAGGACTGATTCATGATTACACTACTTGGAATTGATTCATGATTACACTACTTGGAATTGATTCATGATTACACTACTTGGATTTATTCACATGTTCATTTATACTCCCCCATCCCCAATCAATACACAAGGATCCAGTCAAGTTACGTTAAGATTCATGATTATACTACGTTGCCCATAAAGGGTGATTCATGAATTGATTCGTGAAAGCTCGGTGATCATGAGGGTACATGAGTCACTAGCTGATTTACAAAGATTCATGATAATAGAAGCATGAGATACGTGATGTAAGTGAAACACACAAGACAAAAGTATCCGATGCTCCCGAGAGGGATAACATCTCATGAAGGATCCATATAGTACCAATCCGTGTTACCAACGTGTCAACATCAAGTAAGATAGTCTAAAACAGGAAATATAATCCTAAACATGATATGAAATGATCAGAGAATGTACTCGCATGATACCCTGAACAACTGATATGAAAAGATGGCCAACTGGAGTCACAGAGTCCTAGTTATAGCAACATAGGTTATAAAGAGTTCAATTTATATGATAATTGAAATTATAATATAATTTACATGATTCTAAGTCAATCTAGGTCAAAGTCAACTTTGGTCAACTATAAAGTCAAACTAGGTCAACTCTAGTCAACTGTGGTCAAACTAGCTAGGGTTGGGTCAACAATGGTCAACTAGTTTAGGTTAGTCAATTCTAGGTCTAAACAAACTAAGTATATGTCACCCTCACTTTTTCCCGTTAGGGGTAAAATGGTAATTTTCTATTTTATAATATTTTTGGGAATTTTATTTCATGAATATTATTATTTAATTATTATAGGAGTCGGGTTCGAATTTTATCGCATTCTGAGTTAATTCGGGACCCCGGTGAATTTCGACTTGAGTCGTAATTAGCATATTTTTTTACCATGACCACCATGGCCGGCCCCTATAGGCACTCCCTCAACCTCCCATTTCTTCTTCACTAAGTCATCTTCCTCTCTCTTTATTCATTTCTTCCAACTTCTTCTTCTCTTCCAAATCTACATTTAGGTATGTTATTTAAACTCTCTTAAATTTCCTCTCTTGCATTTATTCCTTCACAATAAATGTGGAGGAGACCATTCTCTACTTAATGACCATAGCTTTTATAGGTTATCCTAAACCCTAGTTTAAGGAATTATTAGGGGTTTTCCTTTATATATATATATATATATATATATATATATATATATATATATTTCTATATGTGTGAGTGTGTAATTTTAGAGGAATAGAATGAGAGTTTGGGAGAGAGGAATAGAGGTAGAAGAAGAAGGAATAAGAAATAGCAGCAGCAGTAGGAAATCAAATCGAGAAGGTTTGTGAGTGAGTCAACACTTTGTCTAGATTTGACCAAATCTAAACCAGAGTTGACCAGTTGACCAAAAGTCAACTGTAGGCCAACTCTTGACCCCGTTTGACTTTCTTCGACTTGTTTTGACCTGTGATGACTGATATGACCTAGGGTTGACTTGGTCTGACTTAGATTGACTTGATATAACTTGATTTGACCTAGATTTGGCTTGACAGGACTTAGTGTGACTCAGTGAGACCTAGTTTGACCTAGATTGCATATCATTCATTGTGAATCATTCTTAAACTTGTTTAAACCTAAATTAACATACAGTATCTCATCTTTAGGTTTCTGATTACCGCTCTGAGCATTGATATACCCTACAGCTCCGGACAGCAGGCGAGTACATTCACTGATAGTTTTCATTGTCTTGATATTTGCTATATCTGATTCAGTCGTAGTGTCTTACTTGATTCTCAGTCATGATAGTTCACGGACTAGTACACATTGGATCATGACATGAGATGTTGTTCCTGGATTTCTGGGTATATTGGTACACTTCCTGTCTTATTCTTTGTACTTGTATAGACACCAATTTCTAAGGGGATTTGCTACCCTCTTACGAAATCATATGCCATGACGTGTCATGTCCAGATCCATTGTACTATTCGGGGATGGGAAATTATTAGGGGCTATGTGATCCAAGCCACCATGTCACTATTCATGTGCTCACGCCACTCTTCCCTCACGAAGGGTGTAGCGGGATCCCTTGCCTTGTGCTTGTTATCCAGGTTGGCCGGCATGACTTTCCGTTGAGGTCACTGCGGATTGCCGGGCCAAGTGGATAGCCTGTCCTGTCACTTATCCCAAGCCGATCACATATCGCTCTAATAATTCAAGTCACATTTTATATTTACTTTATCTTATCGTATATCCTGCTCTGTTCTACATTCAGTATTTTCTCACCATGCCATGATATACAGTTACTCATATGCTCTACTTGCCTTTATATTGTACCTTGATTGGAGACCAAGTTCTGCTCGGGAGAAGAGTCACAGCCCCAGTCCTTGTTTGGTTTAAGGGTTGTAACTCGGCTTCCAAACGGTTCACAAGTCTTCATATATCTTTGTCTTGTAGTTCCTTATACTGTCTCTTATAGAATTTGTCAATTCACATGGAACTGCTGTTAGTGTTTGTACTTGCTCATTTTCCTGACAGGATACCGTTATGATATATTACAGACGATTTCGAGGCGGACTTCTCGACCTATTATGGGCTCGAGTTAGATGGAGTAGTCCAGGACCGTGGCCTTATAGTAGAGCCACTAGATTTTGTACTTCCAAAGTAGTGTAGATTAGCTAGGTTTGACTGGACTGCGATCCAGCTAGCTTTATCAGACTGTAGTTTCTATATTATATTTTGAGACCTGTGATGTTGTATATATCTGGGCTTGTATTAGACTCTGGACATATTTACTCTTTCATCTATCATATGTTCTCTTTCTGAGCTATCTACCTTAGTTTTATTCTGTGATTGAGAATGTATTGATATGTCACCTCCATTCGGAGAGTATATACTTTACAGGTACCTTTATACTGTTAGTCATAGTATTTACAGACATTATATACAGCGTTCTACCGCCGATACTGCGGCGTAGGCTGGACGTACCCACGTGCTCGTGCCCCTCATAAGGGTGCGGGTCGTGACACATTTTTGTGGTGGCCCACGTAGGTCATGTGTCGCAATTAGTGCGATCTCGTAATGATGCTCGACTTAGAGTACTAATTACGAGCCTACAATTAGGACATAGGACCTAGGACATGATAGGAGTTTCTCAATCACACCTATGAAATTTCCGATCTTTTGATTATCATGATTATTTCCCTTGTATTAAATTAACTGTCCTTCTTTGATAAATCTACTCATGTGCCATATTGATCTCTTTGTTTCAATCCGTCTCCAGGATGACGAAGACGCACCCGCAGGCCTCTGGATCGAGTTGCTTGCCCGAGAGATCTGATCAGGCTGAGGAGGAGGTTCACGAGACTGCCCCCAGTGATTCCACTATCCCGGAGACCCCGGCAGTTGCACAGGAAGGTCTACTACCTCCACCCCAGAGGCTTTCAGTCGTCGTTCCGGAGATGCTGCCGCCACCACCACCGATACCGACGGATACACATCATATGTTCCTTTTCCTTAGCAGATGATGGAGACACAACGGGCCCAGGCAGAGGCATCGCAGCGTAAGTCGGAGGCGTCACACCGTCAGATCGAGCTGCTGAGGCAGAGTATGGAGAACTCGCATCAGCTTGCACTGGCAGCAGTGGAGAGAGTGGCACCGGGTACGGTGCAGGGACCTACTGGCCAGCAGCCGTATCAGCAGCAGTCCAGGCCAGGGACAGTACTGGACTTTAGGAAGATGAGCTCCAGGGACTTCACAGGCACGGAGGGCATCCTTTATGCAGACGACTGGCTAGAGGATGTGCAGCGGAGCATGGAGCTGGCAGAGCTTCCTAGAGCACTTTGGGTTTCGGCCGCAGCCAGCCGATTCTTCGACATTGCGCTGACATGGTACCGCACGGATCCTCGTACGTCGGTTAGAGGGCTGACTTAGGAGAACTTCCGGAGGCTCTTCAAGGAGAAGTTCTTCCCGGACGTGGCTCTTACAGCATTGGAGGGCCAGTTCGTGGGTCTAGTGCAGGAGAACTCGTCGGTGGACGAGTATGAAACTGAGTTCTTCTGCCTTAGCAGGTTCGCTTCCGATATGATCCAGGATGCAGGGCAGAAGGCTCGTAAGTTCCGTAGGGGACTTATTCATGCAGTGCGCACCCGTACCTCGGGTCGCCGTGATGCGACGTTTCGATCAGATATTGATGGACGCGCAGATCGCAGAGGAGGACTTCGAACTCAGGTCGAAGAGGAGCGGAGATGCTATGGGGGCGAGTTCCAGTACGGGACCGGCCAAGCGCCCCCACTCTCAACATCAGCAGAGGCCATTCCAGCAGCAGCAGCCTCTGTTGCAGATTCAACAGGCACCAGCGTGCCCAGCAGCACTAGGGACAGGGCCAGAGACTGGCTACTCCGTACGACTTCTGCGGGAAGCCGAGGCACACCAGGGAGGCTTGCAGGAAGAGGTTGGGCGTCTGTCTCTACTGTGGGGCGCCCGATCACCAGCTAAGGGATTGCCATTTTTGTGGAGTCAGAGGAGGCCAGGACAGAGCGCAGCCGGCTAGAGGACCAGCAGTTCAGCAGAGGGGTCCTCCACTTCAGACCCAGCAGTAGCGCTTTGTTCAGCACTAGAAGGGAGCACCCGCGGGCAGGGTGTTCGCTTTGGCAGCAGAGGAGGAGGCAGAGCCCGTGGGAGAAGTTGTAGCAGGTCATGTTCTCCTAGATTTTTTTCCTGCTTTTGCCTTGTTTGATTCTGGGGCGACCCATAGTTTTGTGTTTGTTTCTTTTACTCTGAGACACAATATTATTGCTGAATTTATGGGTAGGACTTGCAAGATTATAACCGGGGGAGGTATTATCCTGGTTAATAGTATTTGCAAGGGACGGAGAGTCACTCTGAGAGGCCGGGACTTGAGTGCGTGTCTGCTCGTAATGTCCCTACCGAGGTACGATATGGTACTTGGTATGGATTGGTTGAGCATGCACTATGCTAGCATTGATTGCAGAGGAGGCATAGTTCTTTTTAGGACGCCGGGAGAGCCAGAGATCGAGTTTGCTCGAGGAGCAGCGGAGCCGGAGGCTGGATTCTGTGGAGCTTTGTTGGCAGGGCAGGATTTGCCACATCCGTTGATTGCTGAGTTTTCGGATGTCTTTCCCGAGGAGTTATCGGGGATGCCGCCAGACAGGGACATTGAGTTCTCTATAGACTTGGTGCCGGGCGCCGAGCCCATTTCACAGCATGTCTATAGGGTGAACAACAGCGAGTTGATAGAGCTGAAAAAGCAAGTCGACGAGCTGCAGGACAAGGGGTTCATCAGATCCAGTTCTTCGTCCTGGGGAGCGCCAGTCCTTTTTATGCCGAAGAAGAAAGGTACGTCCTGCATGTGCATTGATTACCGGGCGCTCAACAACCTCACTATCTGTCACGACCCGCACCCGCTTTTCGGATACGAGACGTGTCCAAGCCAGCCTACGCCGCAGAGTCGGCGGTAGATCGCTGTCAAGCCCACAAGAAATAAATGCTCCAGAAACAACATTTGCTGCTCATTCACAATTCTAAATTTATTACAATATTTACAATTAAAGAAAATACAAGCTTTTACAATTAATGAAATGGTACAATGGCTATCTACTTCTAGGTTGGCCTCAGCATACCCAAATCTTCCCAGTGCTAAGAATGATCGCGGCTAAACCTGAAAAATGATAGTTTTCAGTCAGGAATGGAACAAGTACACAAACCGACGGCAATACAAAACACAATAGAATTTACAAGACATGAAAATAGCATATGGAATATGAAAGCTAGTAAGAAAACTGATGACATAGCACGATAGCGAAGTAAACAAGAAAAAACTAATAAAAAATATCTATCTAGGTGGTGTGAAATATCCATTTCGACATGTGAACGGCTATAGGGTAAATCCGGCATCTACACGTGCTGTGTGCAGATGCTATTGTTCACGAATAGACATCTTGGGATAGTTCTGGGTAGTTCAAATGTCTACTTAGATATTTCCCCTCCCGACTACTCCGTGTGACGAGCGTGTCAACAAACAGCAAGATATATGTATAGACATAAAATGAAAAGACTACTATGAATCGAAAAAGCAATCAGAAAGTGCACTTGCCTGAGGTTCTTAGCTGGAGAAACCAATAACATTATACCACTCAAAGAGCCATAATCAGTCAACACATGCAGAAGTCTCTGGATGCTGAAATAAACAGTACCAACGTTCTCAGAATAGTCAAATTAGCTAGGATTGCCTGTCCTTTAGTCCAATTCTGGACACAGGGGTTAAAACGGTAATTTCGGGCAAAAACGATATCCGCCGTTTGATCCGCTTTGCACCGAAAAGCGTGCCAGAGTCAACGGTCTCTAAAGTCATCAAACTACATATCTACGGATCCAGTTTTTTGATAAAAATCCAACCGTATGTCTAAAGTTGGATTTCGACGGACCGTGCACAAAATTGCCCGTTGAGTGGGACCGTAGGGCCCGCAAAACGGTGATTTTATCAACGGTCTCAGAATCGGACCAAACTTGGCATACAGGACCAGAAAATGATACGATCCTGTTGGCACAAATTTTGTCTCGATTTGACGAACGTGCACAAAGTAATTGGAGAATTTATAAAGTGCACGATACGGTAAATTTCGACGGATACGCATCAAATTCGTCGCGCACACGCGACCGATTCAAATTCCGTCAAAGCCCACACGACCACGAAGCCGTTACGCAGCTTTCGATGCTTTCGGTTCGCGACCACGACGCCCGGTTTGACGGGACGCACGTAGTATCGGATAAGTTTTTAAATTTCTAAACTATTTTTGCCAAGTTTTCCTTGATGTTCAAACTGATTTATCTTGATATATAATTAACTATAATTAAAACTAATAACAGGCTTTTAATCCTGTTTATGTTGTCCTTAACTCTCTTTAAAGGGATTTCCTAAATTCTATGTGGATTGGCAGAAATCTGCCTACCAAACAGGGTGTGGGGACTGTTCTACGAACTGTTAAAAGAACAGTTTTTTGTCGAAGTTTGACTCGATTTCTCGACAAATACATTATACATCTTCGTAAACTAATTTATGGATCGGAGAGAGGGTTATACTGGCTCTCCGGACTAATTTACGAAATGCAAAATAATGAACTACATGAGTAGAAATTTATTTACAAAGTTGGGCTCATCGAGTTGGGATTACTGTCGGCTCCTGTCCCGTCCGTGCGCGGGTGCGGCCTGGCCGGCCTCCGACGGTCCCCGGCCGTGCGCGGTGGTCCGGGTTGACGCACGGGCGCGTGGGGCTACTGGGGAGGCGCGGCGTCGAGTTCGTTCTAGGGTTTTGTGGAGTTCTTCCCTTCTCTTTCGATCTCATCTGTTAATCCGAGCGATTGTGAGGGATTTAATTCCTCCCAGGTTGAGGAGTACGGGACTGGGCCGGTTGGGAAATTTAGGGGATGGCCTGTGGGCTCAGCCCATTCGGCTGGGCTGGATTTTTTTATTCATTCTTTTTTTCTTTTTCTTTTACTAATATTTATATAACTTATTAATATATAATATCTATATCATATATATAATATCTATACCATATATATAATATCTATACCATATATATATAATATCTATACCATATATATATAATATCTATATCTATATCTATATCTATATATATATCTATATATATATATATATATATATATATATATATATATATATATATATATATATATATATATATTTTAATTATAACATTTTATTGAAAAGTAAAGGAGGCTCAAAACGAGCAATACAAGATGGTGACAGAGCCAACAAACATAAAACGGCCTCTGGTCTACGGGGTTCAAAGAACTAATAGTAGAAAACAAAGTTAACTAAGTGCTAAAAATCCAAATAGGTGGCCCGTAAAGACGAGGAGCCTAAGGAAGGATCAGCATGGGCCCAGCCCGCAGGGAAGGGGAGGACAAACGTTAGGAGAACGGGACAGGAGGCCACGCCACATGCGGGAAGGGGGGGTGTGTGGGTGCACTGACCCTACTAGTAAGGAATTTTTTTTTTTTTGAAAATTGGAATTTTCAAACTTTTGAAAATTCAACGCTCGAAGACCAAGAGTGGGGGGAGGGGGACTGCACGAGGGGCACACTGCCCAACGGAAGGGGCTCTGCCCAAAGGGCGCGCAGCCCGAGGCCGCCTCGGGCCCCCTCCCGCAAGGGGGGGCGCGCCAGCGGAGAAGTCCGACGGAGAGCTGGGGCAAGCGGGGAAACCGAGGGAGGGGGGAGGTTCTCCGGCGGGGCCCGGCCCGGAGGGGGGAGGGGCGGACGGGCGGGGGGCGACCGCCGGATGGAGATGACGAGGGACGGGGGGGGCGTTCGACCTCCGGGGTCAGGGGGTCCGCCGGGAGGTGAAGGCGAGAGACGGGGGGGGAGCGGGGGAGGGAGGAGGGAAGGGAAGAGGAGGGCGGCCGAGGGCGGGCACGCCGGAGGAAGCTGCGGACGAAGACGCGGAGGACCGTGGCGCCGAAGGAGCGGCGAGGACGGGGCCGATCAAAAGCGGCGGGGGGGAGTGGCCTCCAGCGCGCGCCGGAAGCTCCGGAGATCGTAAGGCGGAGGGGGAGCCATCCACGAAGATATCACGGAGCTTGCGGGCAGAGGGGCAGCAACGGAGAGACCGCCGCACCGCGCTTCAACGGAAGGGGACGACAAAGACGCCGACAAGCTCGGGCCGCCAGCCACAGGCAGCCGGCGAGCGGCCACAAGAGCCCAGGAGATGGCCTCGCTGCACGGAGGAGAGGGGTCCACCGACGCCGGGGAGAGCTCCAAAGAAAGAACCAAGGCGGAGGGGAAGGTCGAGGGGGAGGGAGGGACGGCGTAGGAGGAAGGGGCTGCGGCGGACGTGGCCAAGGAGGGGGGACCAGAGGGCGCGACGGAGGGAGGCGCCATCCAAGAGAGAGGAGCGGCGAGAGGAGGATACGCCGGGGTGGGGGGGCGAAGGAGGGGGAGGCGCGTCCATCGGAGCCGCAGAAGAAGCGGCATGAGGAGGGGGAGTGAGGACGGTCGCGCCAGGAGGAGATGCTCCCGCGGCCTGGGCCCGCCGAGGCCGGCGACTCTGCTGCGGAAGAGGACGACGTCGACGCCGGCGGGAAAGAGGAAGGAAAGGGGATGAGGAGACGTGGGATCTGCGCGGCGGGTAGCCAGCGAGGAGGAGGCCAGGAGGGCCCCACGAGGGGGGGGGCCAGGCGACCCCGGCGGGCCACATGGCGGAAGGCCGGCAAGAGGCGGGGGGCTCCACAGGGGGGAAGGCCAGGCGGGGCCCGACCCGCCGAAGGGTACGAAAAGGCTGAACGGAGTGGCCGGGCCGGGGAAGCCGACCGGCCACCCTATCCACCAAACCCCGGCCGGGGCGGGGGCGAACTCTGGCGAGGCGAGGATGGGGGGGAACGCCGGCGAGGCAGAGGTCCCGCTCGGGAACCGAGGGGCGCTCCGCACCCGACGCTTCATCTATATATATATATATATATATATTTACACACATATATTTACAATATATATATATATATATATATATATATATATATATATATATATATATATATATATATATATATATATATATTATATATATATATATATATATATTTATATATGTGTGTGTGTGTGTGTGTAAATATATATATATATATATATATATATATATATATATATATATATATATTATATATATATTTACACACAAATATTTACCTTTATATTCATCTATATATACACACATATATAATATTATATATACACAGACAGATACAGGTATATTCGTTTATACATACATATATAGATATATTATTTATTTATCTATACATACACAGATATTATATATACATTTATATATACAAATACTCATATATATAATATACGTTTATATATAAATACACACATATTTCTATATACATTTATATATATATACCAATATACACCTCTATATATTTATTCTTTTGATAAATAGTAGATAAATAATAACTAGTAATAATAAATAATTTATTCTCAATTACCATAATAATAATATAGCCAATTATAATAAAATAATATTGTCTAATAATATCCTCGCTAATATTGATAATAAATAATATTAAAATATTAAAAAAATTAGGATGGAGAGCTACAAATCTACCCACCTTGAAAATAATCTCGTCCTCGAAATTCTAACTCATAAACATGCCTAAAAATTCAAAAATAAAAAGAATAAATCAACTATTACCACAATCTTCTCAAATTTAATTTCTCAAAAATATTTATACCCCCTTCCTAGTCATTTCGTAATTCTGAATACTGGAGCACTTCTACCCACCTTTGGTCACACTACTCCATCAAATCTTTTGTCGCTAAAAACTTTATGATCTTCCGACTAGTTGCTAAAATTTCTACCCATAGGTATCTACTGTACATGGCATCATAATCCTAAGCAACCCAAAATTTAACAAGCAACAATTTTACACAAATGGCTAAGAAATATTGATAAATTCTAATGGGCATGACTATTCGTCGCTCTGAAGTAGAAAGGATAGGAAGGTATGGAAGAATAATCGAGAGCAAGTATGACGTTTCAAGATCGGTAGAGAGTATCCAATGTTATATATAGAAAGGGAGTTTATGAACCACTACCTTATTTGCTAGATTGGACTACTCTAATATAGTCATTTACTAAATCGAAGAACCCTTTGTTTCTTAGAGGAGCTTGCAATTCATGCAATATAAAAATTTCGTTCCCGAGATTCTAAACAAGGTTCCATAATATAACAGAATTTAAGAAATCAAGATTGTGCTCTTGTACGTGGTTATTTGAACAGACGAGCAAGGGATATGATGCAACACAAGCTCGTGTCTCGACTTCCAGGTAGATGGAATAAAGGTTACAAATATCCTTACCGTCTAAGAGGTGGAGGCTACATACTGGGTATAGGGACTTATCTCAACTATTTCGGTTCTATAGATAAAATATAGTGGTATGGATGGATGGATTTTATTGGGTCATAATAGGTTTCCTGATTGGACATCCCTCGATGGTTGGGAAAACCTTGGATTGCAATCTATATGGACTGAACAAGATCCAAAGATAAAACTATGTCTACTAGGTTAGGGTAACCTAGAATAGGGTTCCTTCCAGTGGTTGAGCTAGTTTCTAGTCGGGTTGGTTAGCTAGGTCCATAAGCCCAAATGTGCCTTCAGTGACTTTTGTATTTAAGTAGCACATGAGGCCTCAATTGGATGGCACACTAGTGGCATGTGCGTAATGGGCTTCGAGTAGATCACAACCACATATTGGATCGAAGGGATTGAGTCGAAGCTGCGGCTCTAATGGAAGTCGAGAATTTTACCGGTATTATGGTAAGGGTTATAACTAATCCTTTTATCCTGAAAGTCGTAGCACAAAAATAGAGTACAAGGGGACGGGTTTAAGTGGGACATGATATACCTAGATGAAGGTGGACTCGTCTAGATCTTGTATATAAAATCTGTTGGAAGGTAACAGTTGGTCTCGTGCTCCGAATGTTAATGGCACGGTCGGGAACACAAAATGGTCTAAAAGAAAAGTGGGAGTCCAAGGGCACTAATCATCATCCTAATGGAAGTTATTCTAATCACTCGGTAATCCTGGTATACCCTAAAATTTTCAGAAGGCTTACAGTCCACCCACTTTAGAAGCTAGGCTATGGTTTTTAGGAATAATGAGGTTAAGAGGGTTCCTAAGTTCAGATAGTGTACCTCAATTCTTGTTAATAAAGAATAAGGCACGGCGTAAGAGATACAGTAGATATATAAGTCAAGTCAAGGATCGTTTCTCAATAAATGGAAAACGAGTGTATACAATGACACAGGGTCAAAGAAATAGAGGAACGCACACATCCATAGTATACAAGAGTTATCGACGGGGTAACCATTCTCTACGGCACATCCTATGAAAAGATTTGTAACAACTAAGTCGTAAATTTCTATTTGTGGCGAGCCTTCCAGACTATTGTCACAAGGGTTCTAGTTAAACCAACTTCAAACACATGATTAGAGGCATCACAATATTTGGTCTCTGGAAAATAGGTAGTCTCCTAGGTTGACATTTGATCAAGAGAAAGATCCTAGTCATCCTTTGACTCCAATGACTAAAATATTATGATAGCAGGTTTAGTGTCGAAGGGAGGACGAGTAACTCAAGGCAAGATTCCAGTCACAGGGCTGGCCGATGATAGCTACATTTGCGTATACAACTATCTTAGTCATGGGGATACTATGTATCTATCTACCAATCACGAGCTTTCATCTTTCCAAATCGGTGGAAGACAAAATAATAAAGAGTTCAAGGGAGATGTCACTGAATACAATTTCGTGATAAAAAGGCGAATGTATAATTCGAGAAGAATTGTCAAAGCAATCGTGGATGAGATCCTGGATACTTCTATGTCTCAATCCACGTAGGGTAATTAGATGAAGAGCGAACCAAATGCATCATGGTTGATCAGACCGTAATACAATGATTCTGATTAGACAATATGTTAGCGGGCGTCCCCAATAACCATATGTCTTGAATCAAGCTCGATAAGAGAGGAAGCTTGCAAAACTAGGCTGTAATAGCAGCATTGGTCAAGATAGTCAATATATAAATATACAAGATTTTTGAAAGGAGGAAATAAGTAGTTTGGGTTTTGGAAAAATCAAAACCTTACCCGGTGTCGTTGCTTATACAGTCAATCCTACTATCTTCTATTCATAAGGCCCCGGGTCTACTAATGGGTTATGGAACCCTAAATTCTATATTCTAAGTAAACCTGTTAGTGTCAGCCAATTACCTCGTCAATGGATCACAAGGACCACGGAAGACCAGGTTGGGAGACACGCTATTCAACTGGCAGAACTTTCACTAGTTTTGGCGTTGGGTCTTAGGGTCATACAGGGCAGTCCCTATCCTCTATAGTATCATAAACTTGTAATTACGTCTGAAATTATTTTACCGAGAATTATGTCTCGTCTGTATACTCTGGCTGTGACAAACCCTTGGTTCCGTGATTCAGGTGTGATAAGCTATCAGATACTCTACCTATATTGACACAAGGGTATCTAAGTTCTAAAGAAGTCAACGAGAACATAGTTTCTGTAATGTTCCATAGACTATGGTTCTTCGGGATGATTTCAATTCTGTGGGTTGTGCCTCGCCAGTACGCTGCTGGCTGCAGTGAACCCACACTATCCATTCTTAAACAATTGGCGACAGTGCGCTGCTGTCTAGTCATCGCAGTCGTTTAATTACTCTAACTATATTCTTAAGGGCTTCAAGGAGCTGCTAGAGTCCAAAATAATTGGCTATGATAGAAAAGCGTAACATCTGCCTATAGGTCTCAATCCTTAAAGTAAAAAGGTTGACTGAGAAGAAAATAACTGAAGACAGGAAAAATAAGAACCTCCTAACATTTATCTCATATATATTTCAATGATTGAGAAAGACACTTTAAATCAATCTACCTCAAGATTCACATAACAGAATCATGAATTATGATTCAAGTCTTTACAGCAAAGTAGAATTTAAATAGAAAGTTCTAATTTATGATATGATGTTTATATCTAAATAGAGCAAAAGATAAAT
>JANAVB010006800.1:17210749-17248249 GCA_029216955.1 Iris pallida
GAGCATAGTTTCAGATCGGGATAGCTGATTCACTTCCCACTTCTGGAGGAGTTTGCAGGCTAGCTTGGGCACCTCGCTCAAGTTTAGTACTGCTTATCATCCTTAGACAGACGGGCAGTCGAAGAGGACCATCCAGACTTTGGAGGATATGCTTCGCACATGTGTGCTAGATCTCAGGGGTTCTTGGAAGGACCATCTTCACCTGGTAGAGTTTTCTTACAACAACATCTACCAGGCCAGTATAGAGATGTCACCATTTGAGGCTCTATATGGACGGAGATGCCGTACTCCTTTGTCTTGGGACGATGTCGACGAACGGGCGCTTCTTGGGCCGGAGATGGTTGTTGATGCGGCCGAGAAGGTCAGGATGATTAGAGACAGACTTCGGGTGGCTCAGCATAGGCAGCGGCATTGGGCCGATAGTCACCGGAGAACGTTAGAGTTCGAGGTTAGTTTCAGTTCTTGTCGTGTTTGTTGTGATTGTTGTTAGTTGTGTGTTGAGTTTTGTCTTGTGTCTAGGTTGGTGACATGGTATTTCTGAGGATATTCCCGACACGTGGCACTATTCGCTTTGGCGGCGGTGGGAAGCTCAGTCCGTGCTACATCGGACCTTTCACCATCTTAGAGAGGATCGGTGCAGTAGCCTACCGACTGGACTTGCCTACTAGGCTTGAGGGAGCGCACAACGTGTTTCATGTATCACAGCTGAGGCGGTACGTGGCAGATCCTAGCCATGTATTGGACCATTCAGCGATACATGTGGGACCTACTCTCAGCTATCCAGAACAGTCGGTAGAGATTCTGGATCGCAGGGAGAAGGTGCTCCGGAACCAGGTCATACCCTTGGTTCAGGTTACATGGAGGCATCACTTTCCAGGTGAGTACACCTGGGAGAGGGAGGATGACATGCGGGAGCGTTTCCCTTACCTTTTTGCGCCCTGAGGTATAAATCTATTTCCTTTATTTCTGTTTGTGATTCCTGTGCTTGTTATCTTCAATTTCGAGGACAAAATTTTTTTTAAGGTGGATAGACTTGTCACCCTCACTTTTCCCAGTTAGGGGTAAAATGGTAATTTTCCATTTTATAATATTTTTAGGAATTTTATTTCATGAATATTATTATTTAATTATTATAGGAGTCGGGTTCGAATTTCATCGTATTCCGAGTTAATGCGGGACCCCGGTGAATTTTGACTTGAGTCGTAATTAGCATGTTTTTTTTTACCATGACCACCATGGCCGGCCCGTATAGGCACCCCCTCCACCTCACATTTCTTCTTCACTAAGTCTTCTTCCTCTCTCTTCATTCATTTCTTCCAACTTCTTATTCTCTTCCAAATCTACATTTAGGTATGTTATTTAAACCCTCTTAAATTTCCTCTATTGTATTTATTCCTTCACAATAAATCTGGAGGAGACCATTCTCTACTTAATGACCATAGCTTTTATAGGTTATCCTAAACCCTAGTTTAAGGAATTATTAGGGGTTTTCCTTTTTAGAGATATATATATATTTCTATATGTGTGTGTGTGTGTGATTTTAGAGGAAGAGAATGAGAGTTTGGGAGAGAGGAATAGAGGTAGAAGAAGAAGGAATAAGAAATAGCAGCAGCAGTAGGAAGTATAGCAGCAATAGCAGTTTAGGCATTAGGAGCAGCAGTAGAATAAGGAGAAGGAGACAGAGAATAAGGAGAAGGAGACGGAGAATAAGGAGGAGACGGAATAAGGAGAAGGAGACGGAGAATGAGGAGAAGACGGAGAATAAGGAGGAGACGGAGAATAAGTAGAAGGAGATGGAGAATAAGGAGGAGACGGAGAATAAGGAGAAGGAGACGGAGAATAAGGAGGAGACGGAGAATAAGGAGAAGGAGACAGAGAATAAGGAGAAGAAGGAGAATAAAGAGAAGGAGACGGATAATGAGGAGAAGACGGAGAATGAGGAGGAGACGGAGAATAAGGAGAATGAGAAGGGAATATAGGAAATCAAATTGAGAAGGTTTGTGAGTGAGTCAATACTTTGTCTAGATTTGACCAAATCCAAACCAGAGTTGACAAGTTGACCAAAAGTCAACTATAGGCCAACTCTTGACCCCGTTTGACTTTCTTCGACTTGTTTTGGCCTATGATGACTGGTATGACCTAGGGTTGACTTGGTCTGACTTAGATTGACTTCCTATAACTTGATTTGACCTAGATTTGGCTTGACAGGACTTAGTGTGACTCAGTGAGACCTAGTTTGACCTAGATTGCATATCATTCATTGTGAATCATTCTTAAACTTGTTTAAACCTAAATTAACATACAGTATCTCATCTTTAGGTTTCTGATTACCGCTCTGAGCATTGATATACCCTACAGCTCAGGACAGCAGGCGAGTACATTCACTGATAGTTTTCAATGTCTTGATATCTGCTATATCCGATTCAGTCGTAGTGTCTTACTTGATTCTCAGTCACGATAGTTCACGGACTAGTACACGTTGGATCATGACATGAGATGTTATTCCTGGATTTCTGGGTATATTGGTACACTTTCTGTCTTGTTCCTTGTACTTGTATAGACACCGATTCTAAGGGGATTTGCTACCCTCTTACGAAATCACGTGCCGTGACGTATCATGTCCAGATCCATTGTACTATTCGGGGATAGGGAATTATTAGGGGCTATGTGATCCAAGCTACCCTGTCACTATTCATGTGCTCGTGCCACTCTTCCCTCACGAAGGGTGTAACGAGATCCCTTACCTTGTGCTCATAATCCAGGTTGGCCGGCATGAATTTCCGTTGAGATCACCGCGGATTGCCGGGCCAAGTGGATAGCCTGTCCTGTCACTTATCCTAAGCCGATCACATATCGCTCTAATAATTCAAGTCATATTTTATATTTACTTTATCTTATCGTATATCCTGCTCTGTTCTACATTTAGTATTTTCTCACCATGCCATGATATACAGCTACTCACATACTCTACTTGCCTTTACGTTGTACCTTGATTGGAGACCAAGTTCTGCTCGGGAGAAGGGTTACAGCTCCGGTCATTGTTTGGTTTAAGGGTTGTAACTCGGCTTCCGAACGGTTTCCAAGTCTTCATATATCTTTGTCTTGTAGTTCATTATACTGTCTCTTATAGAATTTGTCAATTCATATGGAACTGTTGTTAGTGTTTGTACTTGCTTATTTTCCTGACAGGATACCGTTATGATATATTATAGATGATTCCGAGGCGGACTGCTCGACCTATTATGGGCTCGAGTTAGATGGAGTAGTCCAGGACCGTGGCCTTATAGTAGAGCCACTAGATTTTGTACTTCCAGAGTAGTGTAGATTAGCTAGTTTGACTGGACTGCGATCCAGCTAGCTTTACCAGACTGTAGTTTCTACATTATATTTTGAGACCCTGTGATGTTGTATATATCTGGGCTTGTATTGGACTCTGGACTTATTTACTCTTTCATCTATCATATGCTCTATTTCTGAGCTATCTACCTTAGTTTTATTCTGTGATAGAGACTGTATTGATATGTCACCTCCATTCGGAGAGTATATACTGTACAGGTACCTTTATACAGTTAGTCATAGTATTTACAGATATTATATACAGCATTCTACCGCCGATACTGCGGCGTAGGCTGGACGTACCCACGTGCTCGTGTCCCTCAAAAGGGTGCGGGTCGTGACAGTATATGCAAATCAAGTATCCAAGATAGCTACTAACTCATAGACTAAGTCACTTGCTAAACCAAGCACAAAACTAAACCATAAGCTAACAAGGCACACAAACTTAGTCATATAATGTATATATATTATTCACATTCACATATTCATATACATAGATATATATAGGAAAGCTATATATATAGGCACATACATACATATATATATATATATATATATATATATATATATATATATATATATATATATATATAGAGAGAGAGAGAGAGAGAGAAGAGAGAGAGAGAGTGAAAGAAAGGTAAAAGAGTAAGTGAGTATGTGTGTGTTTGGCATGTGTGTGAAAGGATGTGTTAGTGTTCTAAAATTTAGTGATAGGTAGGTGTATGTGACATGGGATACATAATGTCAAAGGGTGTATGAATGCATGTGTGTAAAATGTTATAGGTTAACCCAGTTTATAGAAATACATACATACATACTTACCTTGTATACATGCATATATACATATCATGTATATTACATTATCTTTAAGTTGAATACATCATATACGGATACAATACATTATCTTGCATGCTTGCATTCATATATTACATTCTATATTACCTATATACATGTATTTCCTCCATTCATTCATGCTTGCATCATATACTCTACATTACCATACATATTATCATTATATATTGCATTATAATATTTATACATTATGCATTCATATCTATCATTACATATATACCTTGCATTTATATCTAGCATTCATTATATACTTTCATGCATACATTGTATATCATTCTTTCATTCATGCATTTATGCATTACTTACATACATTATATTAATTGCATTCCTACATGCTTGCATTCAACCATATATATACATTAATGTAAAGAGGATATATATCATATATATATATATATCATTTCATTCATCTAACATAGCATGCATTACATACTCTATATTTATTTATTATCTATACCACATAGGCTCATAGGTTACACAAAATGCATATATCGTATAGTCACTCTTCTACTTAAAACTAATAATGTACCAATTGGGCCTTCACTAATTCTAGGATTAAATTATGTTGTAGTCCTTCGTGTTAGCTTTCTGAAACTTTAAACGAATCACATTTTCGTTTCCGGAAGCTCCCGGAATCGCAAAAAATACCGAAACACATTTGTCTTTCGTACAACTGACACTCAAATAATTTTACAGAAAATTTTAGAACGAATTTGGGTTATTAAAATATATATTTGGAAAGCTAACTTCGATACGGTTCTTTTAAAAAAACGGGAGATAAATCGGAGTTCTAAGCTAAAAGTTATGACATTTCTAAGTTGCTCTGGCTACTAAAAACGTGGATAAAAATTATGACGAATTTGGGTTGTTTTGAACAAAAGAAACACATGTAGGCCAAGATACTTGGATATCAACATAACTATCCCAATAAAACTTATTCTAACCATCCTAACTAAGATCAATCCACTCTCTAACCATCTAGCCACACACAAAAATAAATATATATATATATATATATATATATATATATATATATATATATATATATATATATATAGCTATATATATATATATATATATATATATATATATATATATATATATATATGCACAAACCACGCACACCTACATATATATATATATATATATATATATATATATATATATAGATATATATATATATATATATATATATATATATATATATAAAGAGACACACCAATCTAAATATAAAATGAATATGATACAATATGATACTATAAAGAACACATTAGGAACAACTCTCTAAAAATATAAATCTGAGATTAAAACACTAATTAATCATTCCTACAATATATATATATGCATACAAGTGTCCAAAATAAGGGTTTTTTCCACTAGGACACGACCACAACACAAAGGACAATCCTATGACCTCCAAATGGACACGAAATGGACACAAATGGAGATACAACTATGGGGGTCAATCCTATGGGTTCAAAATATTTCTATATGCATGTAGGGATGGATTAGAGGAGAGATTATACCTTCCGGGAGAGAGATTCAAAGGAAAATCCTTCTGACACGACACCGACACGTAGAGATTCTAAAAGGACACGAACGAGCTCCGAATCCTCCCAAACTTGGCTAGCACCCTCTAACCATGGAGTAGAGAAGAAATGAAGAAGATTTGGTGAAAGAAGGGGTTGATTTGGAGATGAAATCAATGGAGGTTCATCTCTAAATTAATTTGGGGAAGAACAAGAGAGAAAGTGGATGAAAACAAATGAATGAAGGAGTGACTCACTCCTTATCCCCCCATTGGTGGCTGTCCAAAAAGGGTGAGGTGTCCCCTATTTGAATGTCCAAAATGCCCTCCACTAATCTATTTGATTTAAATTAGGAATGGGTTAAAGGTTGAGGTCAATTTAGTCTAGTTTTAAGTCTCTAATTAAACTAAACCTATCCATAAATAATTAGTCTAACTACAAACTAAAATTAATTTCATGTGGACTAAAATTAATATCATGTGGGCCATGCCTAACTAGTGTGTGGGTCCCACTAGAGTCAAACTACCCCCGGGACCCCGTTTCAAGTCGGATTGTGTTGAAATTCGAACCCGACTCAAATAACCCCAAAACAATATCATAAATAATGAAATAAATTTCAACCCCAAAATAATATCATAAATAATAAAATAAATTTAAAAAATATTCAAAAATCTAAAATAACAAAAATACTCATGTTTCTAAAAACTGGGGGTGACAAATGTAATCTTGTATTCAATATCAATAAAGAGCTTCTTTTGAAAGACTTGTGTTCATGTGTGCTTGTTCTAAATTTTTACTGCATGTTTTAATATTTCTGCTTAGGACTTCGGTGCGACGACCCCGTCGCCGCCGATGAAATCGGCCGTTATGAAACTGCTTTGCACGAGCGCAATTTAGGCTCGTACGACATCACGCCTTAGCAAGGACGATCGCTCCTACGGGAGCGGGAGTAATGGTATCAGAGAACGGCTTTACGTCCTTGGACTATCGATTAAATTCTTTAACTCTGTTGTTTCTGCGAACGCATCGGTAGGCCTTTGTGCCGAACAGTGTCAAACTTGTCCGGATAGAGAATACGTGCTAAAGTTAGCAAGTCACGTACGTTCCCAACTAGTCCTACGTCGACATTAGCAAATGAGCTTGAAACTCGAAGTATAGTCTGTACGGGATGGTTATGCGGCACAACTTAGTCCGCGTGTCGTGCACCTAGATTTTATGGTACAAGCGAGTTGCGAGCGATATTGAGTACCGCTCGATCGGGAACGAAACTATACTTAGAGTGGCTACTGATATAGTGCTATCGAGCGATGATAACGTCTATGCGATATAGATAAGCGTGCTTAAAATTTGAGGAATGTTCGAACGGGATTCAAAGAAGTCGATTTTGATTCGAACGATAGTTTTGAGGATTTGTTGAATGACTTCATCCCTGAGTGGTGTATACGATAGTCTCAGGGATGTCGATCGAATGATTGAGGATACGGGGTGTCGATGAGTCTATCAGCAAGCGTCGTACGTATGCAAAGTCTTAGATCGAGTGCGATTGAGTGATTCGTTGTCTTGAAGTTTGATAAGTGGATTCGAACAAATTAGAAATTGACGTGCATGGAACGTACACGGGATAGAGGATTATGCGAAGTATGAAATGCAAAAACGATTGAGTAGGTGAGATCGAATCGAGAAAAAGTTAGGGTATACGAATGGATGACTTGATCGAAGAAATTAATGCGGATCGTATACGAAAAGTTAGCACGACGGAAAGATAGCGTGCATGAAAAGTTGATTCGAATGTTTGATAATGACTCTAAGGATTAGAATTGATGTTGTGAACGATTTGAGGGATGACGATCGAACTTGAATTGAATGTCGAAGAGATTATCCAGTCGGACGATAGCGTCATTCGCACGACTCGAAATTGGTTGCAAAGGAAGATCGTCAGGTTACGCATATCGTCGATGGAATTGAGGCATATCAAAGATCGATATGCGATAGCTCGGGGGTACTCTGACTCGATGAATGACGATCGTGCAAGTTTTATTGTTCAGTTGGATGCGATACTTAGGATTTTGATTGAGATAAATATTGGAAAAAAATGATTGTGTCCTGAGGGTTACGCGGATAACCACAACGTCGACGACCTTGTCTTATGCGAGCGCAACTCCAGCCTCGCACATGCGTCGTGTCGATTAGGGCGATCACTCCACGTGAGCGCTAACATGGTAATTCATACAGCCGGAGTGATTGAACTAGCATGGCATGGCAATTTGTGTGCTTCGACTTGTGGTTTGATGCGAAGGTGGACTTGAGAATAACTTAGCGTGCGTGACGATCGAATTTGAGGATTGCGTAGGTCCAATCTGCGTATCGAGAATAAATTAGTCTAGACTCAAATGAGAGTTATGCCCTGATGAGAATGATTATTCTGCGGGAGCGTTACATGGTGATTCACGAACCACCGCGAAAAATCGAACTCGCGTAAGATTGGGGCGCAACATATTGTCAAAGCTAGACGACCTCGTGGTCGAATACATGAATTGGTGATTTGAATGGATTGGAATACACGCAACGAATGCATTGATGCAAATAGGTGATCATGCTCGATGTTTAGAAATCTGAGTGACGCGAGCTCGGGTAGAAAATCCCGTACTATCGACTTTGGTTTGACCCTAGGATTAGGGTCAGTGTTGGCATTATTGTTGGAGAACTATGATTCCAATCCTGACGTTGACTTAACCTCGAAAAGATTGGCCTAGCGGTTAGGCGAGACGCCCTGTTTCAAGGGAAATCAGACAAAACATACTAAGAAAGGAGCCACAAAAAGTACCGGGCGTCTTGAAATAATACATACAAACATATGTGGACCTTTTGATGTTCCTTCATTTGGTAGAAAAGTATATTTTATCACCTTTATTGATGACTTTTCACGTTAATGTTTTATTTATTTATTGCATGACAAGTCTCAAGCCGTAGTATATATATATATATATATATATATATATATATATATATATATATATATATATATATATATATATATATATATATATTAAGGAAGTCGAAAGGTAATTAAATAGAAAAAGTCAAAATAGTAAGATCTGATAGAAGTGATGAATATTAGGAAAAATATAATGAATCGGGTCAATGCCCAGGCTCATTTGCCGAACTCCTTGAAAAACTTGGTATTTATGTCTAATACACTATGCCAGGTACGCCTCAACAAAACGGAGTTGCCGAAAGACACAATCGTACATTAATTGACATGGTTAGGAGTATGTTAAGCAATTCAACCTTACCCATATCATTGTGGATGTATGCACTTAAAACTTCTGTCATATTCTAAACCGGGTTCCTAGTAAGGCAGTTCCAAAGGCACCTTTTGAACTGTGGACCGAAAGAAAGTCTAGTTTAAAACATTTAAATGTCTGAGGTTGTGCAGCAGAGATAAGAATATATAAAATTGGATTTTAGAATGATTAGTGGTAACTTTATAGGTTATCCAGAAAAATCCAAAGGGTATAGGTATTATTATCCAAACCATTGTACGAGAATCGTAGAATCTGGTAACGCAAGATTCCTAGTGAGTGGCGAAACTTGTGGGAGCAATGAACCTCGAAAATTGGTTCTTAAAGAAGTTATGGTACAAGTACCAATGGTGCATTTGCCTTCAACTTCTCAACAAGTTGTTGTTACTATGGATATTATACCAAAGAATAACCAAGGACAACAAATTAATGATATTGCTCTACAAAATAATATTATTAATGACCATAATGAGGTTGAAATAAATCATGAAGAGGTTATTGTTAATAATGAACAAATTGTCACACATGAAGCTGAAGTAGAACAACCACAACAAATAAAATTAAGGAGGTCCCAAAGACAAAGAAAATCAGCCATCTCAGATGACTTTTGGTCTACCTACAAGAATTAGATTATGATATAGGAATTGAAAATGATCCAATAACATTTTCATAAGCTATCGAATGTGTCAATTCTAATTAATGGATTAATGTCATGAAAGAAGAGTTGGAATCAATGGCATATAATAAAGTATGAGATTTAGTAGGATTGCCTAAAAATTCTAAAAGAGTTAGTTGCAAATGGGTCTTTAAGACAAACGTGACTCAAATGGCAATATTGAACGACATAAAGCCAGATTAGTAGCCAAAGATTACACTCAAAAGGATGGTATTGATTACAAGGAAACCTTCTCTTCTGTTTCAAAGAAGGATTTCCTTAGAATCATCATGGCTTTGGTAGCTCATTATGATCTAGAGTTACACCAAATGGACGTAAAAACAGTATTTCTAAATATAAATTTAGAAGAGGAAGTTTATATGGAACAACCAAAAGGTTTTCTAGTTGAGGGAAAGGAACATATGGTCTGTAAACTAATAAATCAATTAATGGACTTAAGCAATCTTCAAGACAATGTTATCTTAAGTTTAATGATATCATCACATCTTTTGGTTTTGAAGAAAATATCGTTGACCGGTGTATATACCTGAAGATCAGTGAGAGTAAGTTCATATTTTTGGTTTCGTATGTTGATGATATATTGTTGGCAAGTAGTGATCTTGGTTTGTTGCACGAAACTAAGAAATATCTTTATAAGAACTTTGAAATGGAAGATATGGGTGAAGCATCTTATGTGACAAATAGAAATATTTTGAGATCGATCACAAGGATTGTTAGGCCTCTCTCAAAAAGAATATATCAATAGAGTCCTTCAAAGATATGGAATGTGTCATTGTAATCTGGTATAATGCCAATTCAGAAGGAGAATAAATTTAGCCTTATGTAGTGTCCTAAAAATGAATTGGATTACCAGCAAATGGAGAAATTTTCTTGTGCATCTTTAGTTGGTAGTATTATGTATGCTCAAACTTGTACAAGACCGGATATTAACTTTGTAGTTGGTGTGCTAAACAGATACCAAATCAACAATGGGATTGAACATTGGAAAGCTGCAAAGAAAGTTCTCAGGTATCCACAAAAGACAAAGGACTCACGTATAGAAGATCTATCCACCTTGAAGTAATCGGTTACTCAGATTCAGATTTTGCTGGATGCAGTGATACCAGAAAATTAACTTTTGGTTATTTGTTTTTATTGGCTGGATGAGCAATATCATGGAAGAGAGTGAAGCAGAGCATCATAGCTTCGTCTACTATGGAAGCAGAATATATAGCATGCTTTGAAGCCATAATTCAATCTTCATGGTTGTATAAATTTATTTCAGGACTTAGACTTGTCGATACTATTACCAAGCTGCTGAAAATTTATTGTGATAATACATCATCAGTCTTCTTTTCTAAGAATGATAAATATTCTAAAGGTGCCAAACACACGGACTTGAAATATTTATCTATTAAAGAAGAAGTTCAGAAACAACGAGTGTCCATATAACATTCGAATACAAAGCTCATGATAGCGGTTCCCCTTACTAAAGGACTACAACCGAAGACCTATTATAAACATGTTGAACAAATGGGTCTTATGTGTAGTAAGAATTGAAAGCCATTATTGTAATCCTTATGTAATATGTTCTATATTATTTGAGATCTCATTAATATATATTTCTGAATTAATTTTCCTATTTTCCAAATATTGTACAAACAATGGTTTGGATAAATGTTGATCAGGAATGTCTTATTTAAGACTCTAATGTTGGACTAGAATGTTAAACTTTTAACTTATAGATCATATTGATTGATGTTCTAAGTATGTAGTACATGGAAGGAAAGTATGTCGCTTATACGACTTACAACCGCCATTACTTACCTTAGTAATCTGTTACTATGTGTCACTCTCATTTTCTGTTATACATATTTTTGGTGTATGTATACAGATTTTTGACATTTGTCAGGTGACCCATATTTAGACTTGTCTTGCTTAGTCTTGGTTTGGTTCACCTTGGTTCTTCATGGCATGTTGCTTAACTTGGTTTGGTTTGGGTTGGTTTAATATGGCATTGACATGATATATATACCAAGTCCTCCTCTCTTCTCTTATTATTTCTCATTAACTCCTCGCCTCTCCTTCTCCATTACTCCTCCCACCAACCTAGGCAAGTGCAACTTGCTTCATGGAGAACATGGTGGATCTCCATTTTTATTTATTACCTTCTTTCCTACATGATTCTAAGCATCTTTAGAACTTAAGATTTTCGGTTTTGATGACAGATTTTTGTAGATCTAGATTTTAAGTTGTCATCTTTTCTTTTGATTTTGATCTCTAAAAACTTGTTATTTCCAAAAACTATGGTTCCATGTTGTGAAAAATTTAATTCTACCCAATTTTGGCTTTTGAATTGCATGATTTTGACTTATTTTGAGGAATTATGGCCGTTCTCCGCGTTCATGGTCCCCACACACCTTCGGTGCTGCCGGAACGATAAATAGTATCGTGCACCCACACGCCATGGCCAGTTTGGTCCCCGTGCGTTGTCATGCCCCAGAACCAGAATACTAGCAAGTGAGGACGGATAAGGCCAGCTACGTAATACCAAAGTACACCAGTACTATGAAATCATGTATAAGTTCTTAAGACATGGAGGTTACTTCTACAAGCCAACAGTCGATCCGAGGTCAAGCATTCCTAGGTATCTCAATCACAGACAATTATACAAGGAGCAAGAAGTATGATCATCAGACATACAATAGTAAAGCATCCCAAACTATTTATACATAGATGATCATGAAGCTAGTCATACAAAATAGAGAACTAGCAAGAGTAATAGTCATACATGATAAGCTCTAGCTATGGTCTAGAATAAGCACATCATGTTTTGGCTCGTAGGCTAAATATTAAGAACCAAAATACGAGCTAAACACGTGCTCGGAGGCTAAACGCCACAAAAGAATAATATACATAACAAGTGGAAGAATAATAAGAAACCCACTCAGGTACTCTGGTGCTCTGGATGGTCACCATTGAGTAGATGGTACGGAAGATCCTCTGGGCTTCTCTATTAGATCTAGCCAAACAAAACCAGTGGGGTCAGACCCCCAAATAGCAAGTACCACAAAGGAAGCCAAACTATGAACTAAAACCAGCAATAGCTAATATAGCCATGGTTAGAAAAAGCAATAAGTAAATATAGATCGAGACTGCTGCACTACCAATGCACTCATCCTGAGAAATAGAAAGACAATACGTAAGCCATTTGGATCATAAGTAATTAACATGTGACATAATATAAACTGTGGACTCGTGAATTAAACAGAGAACTTGTGACATAGCTAAACCATGTAAGAGAAATGGTACATGCAAACATGTATGATAAATGGAACATGTGAGCATGTTAGATAACTGAGACTTATAAGCATGTAGATAACTGAGACTTGTGTGCATGTTAGATAACTAGGGCATGCGAGCCTGTGATAATTATATAGAACGACAATGATAAGATGACTTGGAAACTATTCTAGAAGCCCAGTTACAACCCGTAAACCAAATAAGGACCGGAGATGTAACCCTTCTTCTGAACAGAACTTAGCCTCCAATCAAGGTTTAGCATAAGATCATGTAGAACATGTGAGTACTGAATAGGACGATAATTGATAAGATGACTTGGGAGCTATTCCAGAAGCCAAGTTACAATACGTAAACCAAACAAGAACCAGGGTTGTAACTCTTCTCCTGAAGAGAACTCAGCCTCCGATCATTTATCGACAAAAAGTAAGGCGTGAACACTAATATAATGAAATAAACATACGGACACTGCCTAGACAAACTAGACTGGATTGGACTGACTCCATCCATCAAACACAGCCAAGCAATGAGTATGGCTTGATACATTAGCTAACTAGGTTTATCACAAGCCTAGTTACTAACAGATGCAACGAGATATTTCTATAGTCACAAGCCCTACAGCTATCCAGTTATCCTTCCGGAGGTTGAGAGTTGTATTAGGTAGATACATCGCCCAGTAGACAAATGTATCCTATGGTGACTTGGAGGTGTAACACATGATAGTGTGCTAGAAATGTGTCCTACTCGACGACAGGATACAAGTCCAATTAAAGCGCCCAGATAACGGGATTGTGTGTGACTGGGAACTCTTTATATGAACTACTTGATCAATCTAGTCATTATCCTAGTCAGATTCAGTATGAATCCCTGACCATGGTAACCAGAAATTCATGTCCTAGACATAATGCAAGATGAAACATGTATCTTATACAAGCACAAACATCCACGGGGTCCAAAAGAGATGTATTAGCAAGAAAAATAGCCGTCGCAACAGCATCATGATTATACATGTCATATTAGGTTTACTTGTCATGTCAAGGGTGCGCCACAACGGACCACTATCAAGAGTTATCATGTTAATGTTGCTTGTTAAGAGTGCGTCACAACGGGCCACTATCATGTTAGCATGTAAAGACATGTTCAAGAGTGCACCACGACGGGTCACCATCATATAAACAAAGAAAGACATGTACCAGAGTGCACCACAACGGGTCACTATCTGGTATAAGCAAAGAAGAGACGTATAGCATGAGTGCACCACGACGGACCACTATCATGTAAAGTAAAAAAAAGACATAAATCATGAGTGCACCCCGATGGGCCACAATCATGCTAAGCAAAGAAGAGAAATGGCAACAAATATAGCATGTAAGTAAGAACATGTCCAAAAAGGGGTATCATGGCATGGAAGAGGGAATAAATAAAGTAACTACTTGGCATAAAAATAATTATTGAATATGTGCTAGTGTTAGGTGTACAATCATTTTCTAATTGTACAAGATCATCAAATCATGTTAAGAAATTTATTGCAGTCGAATAAACCTCAAAACGTCAAGTATAGAAAATATACCAAAAGATCAAAACTATGATTGAAATCATCAATAGCATATGCATTCCAATTTAAAGTAAAATAAAAAGATTCTTGAAGCCAAGACAAAGATCTACAACTTTCATATTGAGACTTGAAAGAAATTCTGGCTACAAATCAGCCAAATAGGACATAAAATAGCCAAAATAGACACTATACGGCACTATGCAAGCCATACGGCACTATTCATCCATGTGGCACTATGCAAGCCTACGACACTATTTATCCTGTGGCACCACGTAAGCCATGCGGCACTATACATCCATACACCACTATGCAAGCCTGTGGCACTATTCATCCTGCATCACTATGCAAGCCTGCGGTACTATACAAGCCATATGGCACTATGCATCCATGCGGTACTATTCATTATGTGGTACTATGCAAGCCTGTAGCACTATGCAAGCCATACGACACTATGCATCCAAGCAGCACTATTCATCCTGTGGTACTACGCAAGCCTGCGGCACTATACAAGCCAGACGGCACTAGACAAGCCTGCGACACTATGTAAGCAATGCGACACTATGCAAGCCAACAACACTATTCATACTATGGCACTATTCATTGTCCCTACCAGAACCATGACAGATGAACATAGAAGATGTCCAAAACTTGTTTTGGCCATAACTTTCTCAAAATAATTCGAAATCTAACTTTTCAAAGGTCAAAATTGTGTAGAATCAAATTCTCTACCACATGGAACAATTAGTTTTAGAAAACAAGTTTGGTAGATCAAAATTCAAAAAAATCAAAAATAAAGTAAACTTAAATCTACAAGAATTTATACCAAAATAAAAAATGCAAAGTTCTAAATATGCTTAGAATCATGTAAAAAAGAGTTTAGAACAAACAAAATAACATTTGTCCAATATTTGGCAAGATAAACTTGTCTTAGGTTGGAGGAGAAAATGAAGAGGAAGAAGATGAAGAGAATGAAAATAATGGAGGGAAGCGAGAGCAGTTGGTTTTTATATAAAACCCTAATCATCTCAAACCAACTAAACCAAACCAAGTCATACCAAGTTGAACCAAACCAAATTAAAGCAAGTCAAAATTAAACCAAAGCAAGGCTAAGAAGACAAGTCAAAATACGGGTCGTCTGACAAAGGCCAGAATTCTTTATACGTACACTGAAAATACGTATAACAGAAAACAGGAGTGACAGGCATACCGTCGGCATAGAATGGTACACTGGCGATATGCCGGTCAAAGAGAAAATCTACAAGTTGTAAAAAATTTAAAATGTTCTGAAAACTAATAAAATAGGAAATACAGTACAAAAGTACGTATCAGTATATAAATACCGATACGGTGAGATGAGTCTCACATGCATTGAATGCTTTGCGTGCCACACGCCCATGCTTTTTGTTTGACATGCATCCGCACTTTGCACACCATTGCCAGTTTTGTCCACGTGCACCGCGTATTTCATTTGCCATGCGCCGTGCATTCCTGCCCATCAGCTACGAGAAGAATTATCCAAACATGATTGGAGTTAGTAGCGGTGGTTTTCGTACTCAAACTTTGGAGGTATTACTTGTATGGAGATCAGATAGAAATTTTTACCGACCACAAGAGTCTCAAGTATGTGTTTCCCAGAAGGATCTTAACATGTGTCAGAGAAGATGGCTAGAGTTACTAGTGGATTATGACATTAACCTGCAGTATCATCCTGGAAAGGCCAACGTAGTTGCAGATGCATTGAGTTGAAGAGCAGGAGCTTATTTTCTAACAGCACAACCAGAGTTATTAGCGGATGTTCAGAAGATGGAAATGGAGATAGTCCTTCCTACCAACATAGCATTGATGGCCAGTATGCAAGTTCAATACAACATAGTTGAGAGAATTAAGATAGCTCAATCAACAGATTCTAAGCTTTAGCAAGACAAAAAGCATAGTTATGCATTCACAAACATGGCACACTATGAAATAGAAGGCATCTTTGTGTACCCAGTGGTGGCATCCGGCTCATGGCAGAGGCTCATAGTTCACAATATTCAATTCATTCCAGTATCACGAAGATGTATTATAATATTCGTCAACATTTATGGTGGAATGGCATGAAGAAGGATATAGGGGTTTGTCTCTCGTTTTTTAGTTTGCCAACAAGTCAAGGCTGGATATCAGAGACCAGCTGGACTTCTTAACCTTTATCGATTCCAGAATGGAAATGGGAGCATATTACCATAAATTTTGTGACTAGGTTACCTAAATCTCCCGCAGGAAGAGATGCAATATGGATTATAGTTGACCGACTCACAAAAGTAGTTTATATTTTTCTTTTCAGAATTGGTCAATCG
Source organism: Iris pallida (assembly GCA_029216955.1). NCBI lineage: Eukaryota > Viridiplantae > Streptophyta > Magnoliopsida > Asparagales > Iridaceae > Iris > Iris pallida. The sequence continues at coordinate 17,227,615 of JANAVB010006800.1, forward strand.
ACGGATCAGCTTGCAGAGATGTACCTCAGACAGACAGTCAGATTGTATGGAGTGCCAGTCAATATCGTATCCGAAAGAGATACGAGACTTACATTGCACTTTTGGTGGAGTCTTCAAGAGATTTTGGAAACTCGTCTCAAGTTTAGTTCAACTTATCATCCACATACAGATGGTCAGTCAGAACGTATGATTCAAACTCTTAAGGATATGTTACGATCCTTAACACTTGACTTCGATGGTTCATAGGAAGATCACCTACATCTAGTAGAGTTCTCATACAATAACAGTTTCCAGGTCAGTATCCAGATGGCACCATTTGAGACACTGTATGGCAGGAAGTGCAGATCACCTTTAGCCTGGGACGATGTAGACGAGAGGTAGATGCTTGTTCCAGAAATAGTTACTCAGAATATCAAGGTGGTCGGACAAGGTAGAGATCAACTTCGAGTTGTCTAAGATTGTCAGCACCATTGGGCCGATTCTTATCGACGTTCTCTTGAATTTTGTATCGGCGATCACGTATTCCTTAGGATCTCGTCTACCCGTAGCGTCATTTTATTCGGCGTACGGGGAAAGCTTAGTCCTAGGTATATATGGTCGTTTGATATTCTCAAGCGAGTAGGTGATGTGTCCTATCATCTCGCTCTTCTGCCGTCGTTACATGAAGTACATAACGTATTCCATGTATCCCAATTGTGAAGATATATCCTGGATTCGAGCCATATCCTTGATCATTCAGAATTGGTAGTTGGTACCAACCTTTCGTATAAAAAAAGGCCCGTATCCATATTGGACCGAAGAGAGAAGATACTCAAGATCAAGACTATTAGTTTAGTCTGTATCGCTAGGGGTCATCAATCTTTTGGTGAGTCAACCTGAGAACGTGAGGATGATATTCGATCATAATATCCACACATGTTTGACTCATAAGGTATAATAACTTTCTTATGCCTAATGCCCTGAATTCTTTGATTGCATGAATGATTACTTGATTGACTGCTAGACAAAGATTGTTTGTAGTTAGTATAGCTTGTCCCGACACCTCTAGTCTCTTGATTAAATTTCCAGGACGGAATTCTTTTAAGGTGGGTAGAGTTATCATTCCCTTTTTTGTTATACATATTTTTGGTGTACGTATACGAATTTCTGATATTTGTCATGTGATCCATATTTAGACTTGCCTGGCTTAGTCTAGGTTTGGTTCACCTTGGTTCTTTATGGCATGTTGGCTTAACTTGGTTTGGTTTGGGTTGGTTTAATATGGCCTTAGCTTGGAATATATACCAACTCCTTCTCTCCCCTCTCACTATTTCTCATTAACTCCTTTCCTATCCTTCTCCATTAGTCGTCCTACCAACCTAGGCAAGTTTTAACGCCCCAGTCCTAAAATACGTAGGACTAGAATACGTATACATGCCAGCTACGCATCGAGAGGACTCCAGCCCAGCTCGAATAGGTATAAGCTGTCTGGTTATTCTATATTAACTATATCTCAATCCACTAAATATCGGTAACAATAATGAATCAAGTGCAGTAAGGTTGATCAGACCATAATATACTGATTCTAGAATAGATAAATATGTTAGAGTGGATCCCCAATAACACATTTATCATGAACAAGCTAGTGGAAAATAGAAGCTTGTACAAGACTAGGCTATAATATAGCAAGAATCAAATATAGGACAAAATCTAATTACGAAAGAGAAAGATAAAACATCAACTAAATATACCTGCAGTCTCGGTGTAGAAATCATCCTCCATCGGTGTACCATACCCTTATCTAATACCTGGAGAGATCACCAGGTCCTCAGAGGACTAACAAGACACATAATATACATGCCTACTGTACAGTAAATAACATGCGAGAAAATAGAAAATGGTACAAGAAACAAAGTGAGACTAAAGAATAAGCATAAATGGCATAATGTCAAAGATAGTTCTATCAAGCGTGACTAATAGTAAGTCGGGGTAACCGCAGCCCTATGGGAGCTCACAGCCCTATAGTCAGTAGCCGATGGAGAATCTCTAACTATAGTAAGGCTCATTCGCACTCGATGGGAGCTCACGAATGAGGTGGTCAAGTATAGTCACGTCTAGTAACATGTCAGGGTCAAATCAAACGATCATGACCGGGTCAAGTCAATCAAGTACCAGAATTCAGACTAAGGTCAAGTCCAAGTCAAACCGGTCAGGAGAAACATGGCACAGGCATATCAATACTATCACTAGACATAAATAAGATAGGAAAGATAGAACAAGTAGTATAGAAAGAAAAATCAAATCTACGTGCACGTGTAACTAGAAAGAATCATGAGAGAAAATAAGAGAGATATGTAATAAAGCAAGAAATACTGAAAATACAGGAAAGCATGTAAATACTGTAGAGTTGGCAGGGTATACTTGCCTGGGTCGTGAGCACTATGGTGACGAAGATCAGAGAGGAAAGTAGGTGGAACAACGGTTGTCGAGGAACTAAGGTCCAAACAAACGTCTCCGGATGCTGAAAATAGTCTATTATCTAATTATAATTAATATTGTACTTATTAGATTTATTTAATTAGGAGATGGAATAGATCTTCGTATCAGCTTTTCGAAAAACTAAACGGATCGTATTTTCGTTTCTGAAATTTCCAGGAATCGCAAAAATATCGAAACATGTTTATTTTTCGAGAATCTAATACTCAAAAAATTTTACAGAAATCTACAGAACTATTAAAATATGTTTTTGAAAAGCTTACCTCGATACGCTTCCAACAAAAAAAACTGGAACACGTTTCGAGTCCCGAGCTAGGAGATATGGCCCTTCTATGTTGCTTTGTCGGGTAAAAAACGTGGCTGACTTTTCTAGCAAATTTGGAGAAAAATTTTGGACGAAAAAGAGAAGGTGTGCATAATTTTTAATATAAGAATTATGAGATACTCATATATTCATATATATATAATTAAGATAGTTATGTATTATTTAATTTAAGTATGATTAGATTGGACATGCTAGAATAAGATAACCTGGAGAGTAGTAGAATTACCAATAAGGCTAAATTTAGAATATAATTTATTTAAATATTATAATCAATGGTCATTATTGAAGGAGGCTTAATTTAAATCTATGTGCTGCTATTAGATAAGAAGCATATAAGTTTTAAATATTAAATTTAGATTTAATTAAAATACAAAGAAGATTAGCATGGAGGGTTTCCTAATACGGAACTAGTTAGATTTCTAAATATAAATGCAATCTAAATCTGAATAAATATTAAATATATATGGTTATTAATATTTATTAATGTCCAACATGCCTACTTAGGTTTGGGTTGGACTTTGGGTCAAATATAAACTAATGCCAACTAGGATTACACGTAGACACTTTCTATAAATAAAAACTTTCCAAAATTAAAAATATATTAATATTAATAAAATATATATACAAAATATATATATTAACATGAAGGTATTTGAGAGTACTACATGTCTATTTAGATTTGGATTTGGTTTGGGTCAAGTCGGGACTAAATTGGTACAACCGGGTCTCCTAGAAAGTCAATAATCTAATAATAAATCATCGGTGGGGGTTAAGTCACAATTTTATCTGGTTTTCCTACTTGGGACATAGTTATGGCCGGGCCTTCCCTATCATGACTAAAATACTAGTCAAAGCACACAAGTACACTAACCGTACCAAAATTCTTAGTCGCTATGCATCTTAGAACTTAACCATGACTAAGGCCATATCTATATAAAATATTAGGCTATTATAAATATAATCATATATATATTCAAAATTGCATATAAATATATTTGGATGTATAACATCCCAAAATAAATATCAAAATAATTATACTAAGCCATGGCTACCTATCATGGCTCTATAAGTGGGGTTGGCTAGGTTAGGGTCCAAATATATTTTCTAGTCAAGTCGAACTCGAAAAGTCAACTAATGAGTCTCTTGTGCCATTCGCAATTAAATAGCACATAGAAACTCGATTGAGTGGCGCACCCTTAGCATGTGTGTCGTAGACTCAAAATGGGTCAAAACCATATATTGGATCAAATGGTTTTGATCTATATCGAGTTCCGAACTCACATGGGAAGCTAGGTATGGAATTATGGTAAATAATCTAATTGCCTAAATTTGACTCAAAGTTGTGCGAAGTCAAAAGGATGCTAGGGGACAAATTCAGATGGGACATGCTATATCAAATTGAAGTTCATCCTGTCTACTACAAAAATCATAAAGGACGTTTCGAGAGATGGGCATGTCTTGTGCTCTAACAATCAAAGACACAAAATATACATATAAAATCCTAATTAAATATACAATATAACCTAATAATTAGAAATACTATAAAATAAAATAAAAAAATAATTTCCAAAACTTAGGGTCCTCACAATCTGCCCACCTTAAAAGAATTTCGTCCTCAAAATTAAAATAAGGACCCTTAGTAACGAAAAACCGTGCTAGTGTAACTAGAAATAGTTTAAGGGATACGCTAGGTCACTACAGTGTCTCCTAATAAGTCAAGTAATAATCAAGCCTAAACAATTTGGTTTAGCAATATCTATATCGTAAAACTATAGATGGTTATCTTTACTCACTCTTCTTGGTTTTGGCAGTCTTGCAACGATCATGTTGAAGGCTTATCCCTCCAAACCATACTAGTATCACCATTATATGAGTCTCTTTTCTTCCTAACCAAGTTAAGTGGTACCTACTAATCCGCCTAATCCTAACTTTAAACTAACACGGTATAGTAGTAAATGGGTTAGGTTAGACTATATCTACTTTACTTTTGTAGAGGGCCAATCATTACACTAAAACTACCACCCTTTTCTCTATCGAGTGACTACCATAAGGACGTAACCTAGTACGATCATCTATTTATTTCTATATTAAGGACATCTACCCACCTTTGGTTAAACTATCTCATCAAACACATGATGTCCTATGTCATATGGCATCTCTAATCCCCATTATTTATCAAGCAATCACAATACAATAAGCAGACTAACTTACACTATAACTTAAGAATTTCTGATAAATCCTATATAGCACGATTATTTGTCACTCCGAAATTGGAAGGGACGAGAAGCAATGATACGAGAAAGCAAAGAAAGAGTAATCGAGAGCACATACGAAGTTCAAGGGCGGTAGAAAAATTTCTAAAAGAATTGTCAAGGCAGTTGTAGATTGAGATTCCTAAAGTTTTAATCACGTCGCAGGCCCGCTCGGTACAGTGACGTAACCGAAATGGCCAACTAGACCTACATGGGCCACCACAAAAACATGTAATGCCCCAGTCCCAAAATACATAGGACTGGGATACGTATACATGCCAGCTACGCATTGAGAGGACTCCAGCCCAGCTCGAATACGTATAAGCTGCCTAGTTATTCTAGATTAACTATATCTCAATCCACTAAATATTGGTAATAATAACGAATCAAGTGCAGTAAGGTTGATCAGACCATAATATACTGATTCTAGAATAGATAAATATGTTAGAGTGGATCCCCAATAACACATTTATCATAAACAAGCTAGAGGAAAATAAAAGCTTGTACAAGACTAGGCTATAATATAGTAAGAATAAAATATAGAATAAAATATAATTACGGAAGAGAAAGATAAAACGTCAACTAAATATACCTGCAGTCTCGGTATAGAAATCATCCTCCATCGGTGTACCATACCCTCATCTAATACCTGGAGAGATCACCAGGTCCTCAAAGGACTAACAAGACACATAATACACATGCCTACTATACAGTAAATAACATGCGAGAAAATAGAAAATGGTACAAGAAACAAAGTGAGACTAAAGAATAAGCATAAATGGCATAACGTCAAAGATAGTTCTATCAAGCGTGACTAATAGTAAGTCGGGGTAACCGCAGCCCTATGGGAGCTCACAGCCCTATACTCAGTAGCCGATGGGAAATCTCTAACTATAGTAAGGCTCATTTGCACTTGATGGGAGCTCACGAACGAGGTGGTCAGGTATATCACGTGTAATAACATGTCCGGGTCAAATCAAATAATCATGACCGGGTCAAGTCAATCAAGTATCGGAATTCAGACTAAGGTCAAGTCCAAGTCAAACAGGTCAGGAGAAACATGGCACAGGCATATCAATACTATCACTAGACATGAATAAAATAGGAAAGATAGAAAAGTAGTATAGAAAGAAAAATCAAATCTACGTGCACGTGTAACTAGAAAGAATCATGAGAGAAAACAAGAAAGATATGTAACAAAGCAAGAAATACTAAAAATACAGGAAAGCATGTAAATACTATAGAGTTAGCAAGGTGTACTTGCCTGGGTCGTGAGCACTGTGGTGACAAAGAACAGACAGGAAAGTAGGTGGAACAACGACTGTCGAGGAACTAAGGTCTAAACAAACACCTCCGGATGCTGAAAATAGTTTATTATCTAATTATAATTAATATTGTACTTATTAGATTTATTTAGTTAGAAGTTGGTATAGATATTTGTATTAGCTTCCCGAAAAACTAAACGGATCACATTTTCGTTTCCGGAATCTCTAGGAATCGCAAAAATATCGAAACATGTTTGTTTTTCGGGAATCTAATACTCAAAAAACTTTACAAAAATCTACAGAACGAATTTTTTCTATTAAAATATATTTATGAAAAGCTTACCTCGATACGCTTCCAACAAAAAAAACTGGCACACGTTTCGAGTCCCGAGCTTGGAGATATGGCCCTTCTAAGTTGCTTTGTCGGGTAAAAAATATGGCTGACTTTTCTAGCAAATTTGGAGAATATTTTTGGACGAAAAAGAGAAGGTGTGCATGATTTTTAATATAAGAATTATGAGATAATCATATATTTATATATATATAATTAAGATAGTTATGTATTATTTAATTTAAGTATGATTAGATTGGACATGCTAGAATAAGATAATCTGGATAGTAGTAAGATTACCAATAAGGCTAAATTTGGAATATAATTTATTTAAATATTATAATCAATGGTTATTATTGAAGGATGCTTAATTTAAAATCTATGTGCTGCTATTAGATAAGAATCATATAAGTTTTAAATATTAAATTTAGATTTAATTAAAATACAAAGAAGATTTGCATGGAGGATTTCCTAATACGGAACTAGTTAGATTTCTAAATATAAATGCAATCTAAATCTGAATAAATATTAAATATATATGGTTATTAATATATATTAATGTCCTGGGTTGGACTTTGGGTCAAATATAAACTAATGCTAACTAGGATTACACGTAGACACTTTCTATAAATAAAAACTTTCGAAAATTGAAAACATATTAACATTAATAAAATATATATACAAAATATATATCAACATGAAGGTATTTGAGAGTACTACATGTCTATTTAGATTTAGATTTGGTTTGGGTCAAGTCGGGACTAAATTGGTACAACCGGGTCTCCTAGAAAGTCAATAATCTAATAAAAAATCATCTGTGGGGGTTAAGTCACAATTTTATCTGGTTTTCCTACTTGGGACATAGCTATGGTCGGGCCTTCCCTATCATGACTAATATACTAGTCAAAGCACACAACTACACTAACCGTACCAAAAATTTTAGTCGCTGTGCATCTTAGAACTTAACCATGACTAAGGCCATATCTATATAAAATATTAGGCTATTATAAATATAATCATATATATATTCAAAATTTTATATAAATATATTTGGATGTATAACATCCTAAAATAAATATCAAAATAATTATACTAAGCCATGGCAACCTATCATGGCTCTATAAGTGGGGTTGGCTAGGTTAGGGTCCAAATATATTTTCTAGTCAAGTCGAACTCGAAAAGTCAACTAATGAGTCTCTTGTGCCATTTGCAACTAAATAGCACATAGAAACTCGATTGAGTGGCACACCCTTAGCATATGTGTCGTAGACTCAAAATGGATCAAAACTATATATTGGATCAAATGGTTTTGATCTATATCGAGTTCTGAACTCACATGGGAAGCTAGGTATGGAATTATGGTAAATAATCTAATTGCCTAAATTTGACTCGAAGTTGCGCAAAGTCAAAAGGATGCTAGGAAACAAATTCGGATGGGACATGATATATCAAATTGAAGGTCATCCTGTCTACTACAAAACTAATAAAGGACGTTTCGAGAGATGGGCATGTCTTGTGCTCCAACAATCAAAGACACAAAAAGTACATAAAAAATCCTAATTAAATATACAATATAACCTAATAATTAGAAATACTATAAAATAAAATAAAAAATAATTTCCAAAACTTAGGGTCCTCACACAAGTGCAACTTACTCCATGGAGAACATGATGGAACTTCAATTTTATTTGTTCCATCTTCTTCCTTACATGATTCTAAGCATCTTTAGAACTTAAGATTTTTAGTTTTGATGGATATATTTTTGTAGATCTAGGTTTTAAGTTTTATTTTTGTTTTTCTTAGTTTTGATCTCTAAAAACTTGTTATTTCCAAAAACTAATAGTTCCATGTTGTGGGAAATTTAACTCTACCCAATTTTGGCTTCTGAATCGCATAATTTTGACTTATTTTGAGCAAATTATGACTGTTCTTGTGTTCATAGTCCCTGCACACCTTCGGTGCCATTGGGACAACAAATATTGTCATGCGTGCTTCGCGTGTCGTATGCTCGTGTGCCGTACAACCGCTTTCTGTGCACCATGGCCAGTTTTGTCTACGTGCGCCGCGTGCTTCGCGTGCCGCGCTCTCGTTCGTTTTTCTTGCCATGCGCTTTCTGTGTCCCACTCCCGCTCGTTTCGCTTGCTGTGCGCTAGTGCGTCGTACATCCGCGCCCTGTGCCGTGGCCAGTTTATCCATATGCTCACACATTTTTTGTGCCGTACGCCCGTGTATTTCGTTTTTTGTGCACCCGCGGGTTTCGCTTGCCGCTCGCCGTACATCCATGCCCCGTGCGTTGTAGCCATTATCCACGAGCGTCGAATATTTTGCGTGTTGCACACCCGCGTGCCGTACATCCATGCCCTGCTCACCGTGGCCAGTTTTGGCCGTGCGCTTCGCGTGCCCGCGTACGAATCTCTGTCGCACGATATCTAAATGATTGTTTTTGCCTGTTTAAATTATTATGTAGCTAAAATCTTGTAAAACTTAAAACATAAAATTTGTATATCTTTGTCTTGGCTTCAAGAATCTTCTTGTCTTACTTTAACTCAATTTCATATGTGACGGAAAGTTTCAATCACCCATGGATGTTCTTGATCTTTTTTGCATATTTTCTCTACTTAGCCTAAATTGTAACGACCTGACTTAATAATCTTGGGCTAGTAACTTGAAGTTGAACATGATAATATGATTCCTTCTTGATAGTCTTGATAGTGGCCCGTCGAGACGCACTCCTGACAAGTATTCTTGATATGATAAGTAAACCAGACATGACATGTATAACCTTGATTACTGTTGCGACAACTATTTTCTGTCATGCTAGTGTAACTCCTGTCTTGACTTCGTGGTTAATTTCCCGATTGTGGGTGTACAAGCTACCTGTCTTGTCTTGCATCATGTTTAGGACATGAATTTTTGTTTACCACGGTCAGGGATTCATAATAAATCTGACTAGGTTAAACGACTAGATTGATCAAGTAGCTCATATAAAGCGATTTTCCAGTTACAGGCAGTCCAGTTATCCCGGCCACACATGTGGACTTGTAGCTTGCCGGCGAGTAGGGCATATTTCCAGCACATTGTCATTTTTTGCACTTCTTGTAACTTGATAACTCTCGTAACTTTTGCCTAGATAGCCTAGATAGTCTGCATGACTTGTGACTGTAGGAATATTTTAAATGCATCTTGTTAGTAACTAGACCTATGATAACCCTATTTAGATAATGATAGCAAGCTGTAGGACTTGATTGGCCGTACCTGAATGATTGTCTCATGATTAACATGGGAATTATATTCCATCTTTTGTTCTTCATGATGCAAGCAAGTATGTTCATTTAACTCTGGTCATTTATGTTATTATAATTATGTTCTCGTATCAGTTCTTTTATATGCTGGTTTTTGTTCATAAGTGGAGCCTCCCTTGTGGTACTTGCTCTTTCTGGGGTCTGACCCAGCTGGTTTTGTACGGCCAGATTTCGGAGTGACACCCGAGGATCTACATGTCTTCCAGCCAGATGGTGAACACCATGAGTAATCGAAGAAACGAGTGGGTTTCTTACTTTGCTCTCCCACTCTAATATAACTTATTCTTTTGAGGCATTCAGCTGCCGAGCATGTGTTAGCGCATGTTGCAAACTTTATTTTTGTTTGTCTAAGGGCTGTAACATGATTGACAAAATCCTAGGGTTAATCATGTATGATTTTTTACTCTTGCTAGTATCCGTATTTTGTATGACTAGTTTTATGATCATTTGAATATGTAATATTTGAGACGCCTTACTTTTATATGTCTGATGATCTAACATCTATTTGCTTGCTTGAGATTGAGACACTAGACTTGTTCATGATAATAAGGGACTGATGGATTATAGATTAACCGTCATGCATCTAGACAGTCGTAACCATATTATGTGTTGCACTCCGATGTACGTAGCTGGCTGGGTTGTCCCTCGCTTTCCAGTATTCTGGTTCTGGGACGTGATACTATGGTATTTAAGAATTAACCATATCATGATTTAAACTTAAGGACCTATCAATTTCCTTATCATATTGGCCAAGTAGGAGAATGTTAGATTTTATGTCCCACATGTAAATAAAAATTGATATAAAGTTTAATTAATTATATTTTCTTTATGGAAGAAAATATATTTATTGGAATATAGGAAAGTGTCCTCTCTCACACCTCAACGAATAGACACACACACCCATTTGTTGTCTAGAACATTTTGGAAAGAGTTACAATCCTTTTGAATGGACACAATGAATCATTGAAATGAAAAGATATCTCATTTAGATGTTTATAATTAAGTCTTTTTGTTCCAATGAGGATCATCATAAAAATTCATAATAGTCTTCTTCCCAAATTAAGGAGTTGGCGAAATAGAAACGATTTTCAGAGATCAAACTTCTCGCATAAAGTTACGGAATGGAGAAAGGTACATTGTTTACGTTTCCGTATTAAAATTTATAATTTGTGAAAACATGATTCCCAAAATAATGTTTATAACTACATCATTTTTGTCTACTCAATTATTGAAAAGCACTGCTTCTGAGGGTTAATAATTGGCGGTGGTGGTAGATGGAAAATGTCATGCCCCGATTCGGAGCATCGTTTACCTTCGCTTTGATTTATGCCAAATCATTGGTCCTCGCTAAGGCGTGATACCGTACAAGTCTAGAATTTGTACTTGTACAAGGCGTGTTCGTGTTCCTTTCATAAAAGAGACATTTTGAATAGAGATTCGTAGCAAGTTCACAAAGAAGTTGGACAACACATATGTGATTTGAAATAAGATCCTTATTGATATCTTCGAATAGAAAACATAAGGCTCTCAATAGCCGAGATGAAATGCCAAACGTGGCTACAACTTGCAGAAATATTGAAATGAGATACAACTTGCAGAAATATTGGAAACTTCAAAGAAGTGTAAAGTTTCTAAAGAGTCGGGCAGCAAGCCTTCAGCGTCTAAGATTATCCACTAGGATCCCGGCACCTGTGGAGACGAGGGTCAGTACATTGCCACATATGTATACTGGTGAGCAGCCGTAACCAATCTCACCATAAATCAACAGTAGTAAATTATATGAACATTTGCTATTGATTTGTGATCTTTCGATCTTGCCTTATGTTCCATTAACAATTCATATTTGAGAGTAAACATAAGAAGCACACATTAAAGTTAGAAACATACGCAATTCATGTTGTTCTAACATAAGCAATTCATAACATTCACCAGCTTGGTGAATCTTACCCACGGTCGATAGCCTTGCCTGCATATTTATGAATAACACTTACTCTTGCCTGCATAAGAAATTGTTAGCTATGACACCTGTCTATATGAAGCTCACTGGCGACACGCCATCTTGGACCGTCTTACTTGTGTAACGATACCCCTTATAGTACGGGTAGCTAGCCCCACTGAAGGTCCCGTATATCGATGCCAGTACGTCGGCATCAATCCTTGTTCCCCCTAGGATGAACCATGTCCGTGGCCGCAGATTACCATTCAAAGAACTACCTTGTGCACAAGTTGTCCATGACCATGCACGTAATACAACTTAACTAATAAGAGACATGACATGCATGATAATAGCATCTTCCACACATAAGTTGTAGTTCTCATTTCATCTTTCCAACTTGCCATCTTACCATCTTACCCAACTTGCTTTGAACCATAGGCTCGCATACACATTTATCTAACCAAGGGACTATTCATTTGTGTTACTAATCTTTCAAACCGATGTCTGATATACTTACCGCCTAGGGTTTGTGTGAAACCGCTTTCTGGATTTAGATTAATTATTGGATATTTAGATTAATTAGGATTATTAGTTTAGATTAGGTTATTATTATTACTATTATTATTATTGTTGTTATTATAGATTAATTGTTAGCTGGGTTTCCTAGAATAATTAAATGATTAATTAGTAACTATTAAATCCTAGTCCAACCAAAGCCCAATGACTTAAAGCCCACCAAACAAGGCTGAACCCAACTTAACCAATGACTTGACTCACTCAACCCAAACCCAACCTATAACTAAACTCAAACTCATTCAACCCACAACCCCCACTCACCACTCAGATCCACAAATCTCTCTCCACTACCCGCACTCCTCTCCTCTCCTTTACGTAAGTTTACCTCAGAAACTTTGAGATCTCACAGAACCTTCACCATTCTTCCTCCACTCAAACCCACATAACTTTCTCCTCCCTCCACCAAATCAAAATTCGAGACCACCGTCGCGTTCGTCTCGTCGTCCTCTCCGAATCTAGACCCCACTCCCCTACCTTCCGAGACCGTCCCCGGTGCCTCCTACGTGCCCTCCGTCGGTGCCGTCGTCTCCCGTGCGTGCTCCGTCGCCGCGTGTCTTTTCCACGTGTCCGCCCATGTGCGCGCTCGTGTCCGTGCTCGTCATCCCGGCATTGTTTCGAGTTCGAGGCCTCCCCTCGGTACTCCTTCGTGCAACCGTTTGGTAACCCCTTTCCCAATCACTTTCTGTCATTTTATCATAGAACCCAATTTGTGTCTCCTGTTTAATTAGAATTACTTTTAGTGCTGTAATAATGTTATTAATTTGTTATGTGGGAGTTGTAGTGTTTAAATTATTGAGTAGGATTATGGAATTAACTGTCATGAGAACGTAAGCATATTTCTAATTAATATAATTTTGTTTCTAAAAGGAAAAAAATGTTTCATAAAAGAATTAGGTTTTGTTTATGAAAATGTTTGAGTAATTAATTGTCTAAATGTTAGTTTTTATGGCATAATGTTTAATGATTATTGGTTAGGATTATTAATAATTACAAAAGAATAATTTGTTTGTAATTTTGGTAAAGATATTATTTTATCTCTGAAAACTTATATATATATATATATATATATATATATATATATATATATATATATATATATATATATATATATATATATATATATTTCTAAAACATGTTTTATACCAAAGCTTTCAATAATTAAAATAAATAATAGAAATATTATTTCCATAAATGAGTTTAATTGCAAATAATTAATTTTCTTAAATAAATTGTTTTAATCGAAAATGTTTTGTTATTAATTTAAAACCGTTAGTTTGGCAAGAAATCGTATTTTTATATATAAAGTACTATCTTTAGTATTCAAAAAGTTATTTTCCCTTTATTACGAAAAATGGTTAAAAATGAATTTTCTAAGGGAAATCATTTTCTTAATATTTTTCGGTAAATAATTTCTCTTAATAATAAAAATGCTCATTAATGAATTATTTTGGTCTTGAATAACATTTTTAGTAACAATAACCGAAAAATAATTTCTAGCTAATTAAAATATTAGAATATTAGTTTTGGAGGAAAATCATAATTTTGGTAAAATATTAATTTATTAAATATAGTTAAAAAAATTATTTTCCTTATTTTGTGAATAATAGTCAAAAAAATGAGTTTTTAGTAAATCGTATTTTCGCGTAATTTGGTAATTACATAAAAAATACTAATTTCTATAATACAATTAAATAGTAGTTTTCTTACCCTTATTGAGTACGTTAAAAACTTGTATTTTTACTAAAACGATTATTTTGTAACTTAGTATCTAAAATATAAATATTTTTCAACGTTATTAACAAAGTTATGTTATTTTCAACCCGACCAGACTTGGCCCTAATTAACTAGTTGGCATTGCCCTTAAGGATTAGAGTGTAATTATTTCTAGCGACTGAACCTGGTGTTACGAATCTGTAGGTTCGGGACCCTAAGCCCAAACGGTTTCCTACTACTTTTTGCTTTCCACGTCAAAGGACTATCTGAGGCAAGTTACGGTTATGTTTTCTTGTATTTTATTTAGTAATAGTTAAGCTGCATGTTTAGACCACATTGCTACATGGAACCCTCTCCCAGGGTTCAAATATTGATTGATATTGATTGTGGAGATTGGGGGAATAGTGTAACGTTTATGACCAATACCCCCCATATTGTATGATTGTGCGAGCTTACCCCTCTTACACACGGGGATAAGCCGTATCGCGTCGCTATGACGCCATTGTACAACCCAAGTCGGTCATAGACGATTACACATTCAAATCACATTGTTTTAAATTGTTAAATTGCTGAAAAATATTATTTCAACTGTTTAGCCTGTACTTTTCCATTATTATTTGAAATATGATATACATATTCGTACTTGCTCCCTCCTGACTGGAGACCTATATTTTTAGGTGACAACGACGAAGAGGAGCTGCCTTATTATATTTTTTACGGGACAGAATTGGGTCCCGCAGAGGCTAAACTAGGAACCCCAGAACCCTAGAATGTTGGCTTAGCACTAGCACTTTCTTTATTATATTTTTTTTTCCAGAAAACAGTTGTAATGATTAAATATTGTTAATATTTTTTTTTTCAGACCCTTTTCCAATTCAATAAAATATTTTTATTTCCGTTAGATTTCTGTGTGTTGTGTTTCACTGCTTGATACAGTTTACTGCCGCCGTCTCACAACGGTGCAGGCTGAGCATGATCCGTTTCGACCCAACAATTTGGGATTGGGTCGTGACATGTTTTTAGTGGTGGCCCATGCAGGTCCAGTTATGTAAATCAGTTTAGTCAACTTAATCTAGACCAGCGTGCAGTTCTGTAACTTGTCCTAGGTTTAGATGAGACTTTAGAAAAATAGACTCTAGAAACAACTAGAGCACTTAGATGATATTCACCTTGTTACATCATAGGGCCAGAATTTTATATTTAAAAATTTATTTTTGCTTGCTTATAGTTTTGTAGGTTACATTGCTTATGTTTGTACGTAAACCTTTCAGATCATGACTTATGTTCCAAAGCTTTTCCCTTGTTAGCTTCGCTAAACCATTTCAACTTGACTTCCTTGAATCAATAAGACTTACTTTTAAACCCAACTTACCTAGCAAAATGCTCAAACTTTCCTTGGATAAGAAATTATTTTTCTCAAAATAATTTCAGCAAAGATCTGTATTTCCCTAAGTGATTTGCTGAAAATATTCTCATTGGCTTCTTCTACTCAACTCGAAGCGGTGATGCTTCTATCATGTCATGTGCCTAACTTAATTGGTCAGAATCAAGTTTGATCAAATCCATAGGTTTAATCTTTGGAAAGGAAAATGTCGGAGAACATATACTTCTCTTGATTTCAAACCAACCTCTTGAATCTCAAGAACTACTGGAACACATATTTTTTCTTGATTCCAGAAGAACAGACATCTATATTTTCTCCTATCATGGTTAGAACTTTAGAACTCGTTTGAATTTTCGGAAGCTCCTTTGAAATTCTCATGGATAAAGTTGAAAAAATATTCAGTAACCTAATATGGCTTCGTACATTTACGTTATAGTCATTTGTCTGATTTATAGAAACTGCAAGTTTACTGCAGCTAGTTGCGCACTGGCGAGACATAGACTCTAAGTTGAAGTGATTTCAGGTTCTCATAGGTTTTTGGATACTATTGAGACTATGTCCTAAATGCATCAGATTTTCCCCTACATTGCTCAGCCATGAAAATGGATAAAGTTGTTGGACTACTCGGTAACCTATCATTATTCAAGTTATGGAGCCAAAAATTTACTCCAGTCAGGTGCACTCTGGCGGGGCATGAATTCGAGGCAAAGTGACTTCGGATATATTTGGTTTCCGAATATTATTAAGTCTATATCCATACCATGATTATCTTTTTAGCACCATCAAATTATTCTGACTTTGTCCGATTCGAAGACTTGTATTTCTAGCGGACGTCTCTATTTCAGAAATCTCTTATCACAGCCAGAAAGAATATATTTCCTATAAAGTTCTACTTGATTTTCCTAGAAACTTATTAGGACCATATCAATCTCTTTTGACTCAAACTCTTTCAAGGTTCAATTTTAGGGTGTTGCATATATTTTTTGGATAGTTTTATATATTAATAGTTGATACAACTTGTGGGTGACTTTACGTATATAGTTGATAGCTATATGCGGAAGATGCATAGATTGCTACCTATCCCATTTCTAGTAAGGGCATCTTTAGGATCAATATTAGTTAGCTAAAGGGTAAAAAAATGTAGAAGAATACCTTGAGTAAGCTAGTCTTGAGAGAGTGGTACATCTTAGCTTGTGACTTATTTGGGTTAGAACCGTTGGTGGTGTTCACTAGTGTATAAACCTCATTCAAACAAATGATGGTATTTGACAATTTTTAATTTATTGAAGATAAATGAAGACGTAGGTAGAGTTAGCAAGGAAAATCTAGGATTTGGTAAGATTCTTCCATGGAGGAAGTGAATTTGGATAATATATAAACATGTGAATATAATGATCAAGTAAAGAAACACTTGACGAGGATCAACTTTTATGGTTAGATGACTACTATACCTAGAAGAGACGGATATAGCCATGGAAGGAATAACACGAGCAATGGAATGATAGGTTCTAGAGAAGGAATAAGCAGAGAGGATTTGAGATTAGACCATTGGCATACAACGATGGATGAAAAAATTGATTTAGGTGATTTATGATTCCATATATGTGTTTAGTTTTAATACCCTGACATATATCTTATTTTTATGTAGATACTGAAAGTGCAGCTAGTTAGAGATTGATTTTGCATGGTATTAATAAGATAGTTATCTTGTAAGTCTTTTTCCTGCATATCTTATCTTCTGGCCGTTGAAATAGTGAAACGATATTCCTTCTATTCCCTTTGATCATCACTCGGCCCTCAGTGGAAATATCTTATTCGATTACATTCCTATCATAGTTGTATTATTCTAATCATCTTTGCTATCCTACCATCATACAACTTTTTATCCTTTCTGAGCCACAAACCCTTATATCCCATTCCAATTTGATTTGACATTTTAGTTCCACATCTCAAAAAATTCCATTACTTGCTGTCTTCTCAATAAACTGTTGACATTCGCTTCTTTATTGCCTTTTCTGCTTCACGAGACCTCATTTGATTTTTCTCCGATTTTATGATCATAATTGTACCTAGAATTTTCTCCTGCCTAAAATAATTTTGATCACAACAACAATCTAACCTTATCTCAGATCATATCATGATAATTCTGCTCGTGCCGATATTTTATCATTGTACCTAGTGATCATGTCTAGAATCCGATCGTGCCTGATGATTTAAATTCTATGTTTGATCAAGGTTAAGTGATTTTGATTGTACCCCGACCCTTATCTTTGAAATTTCGAAGAAAAAATTTTCTAAGGAGGAAAGGTTGTGTAACCCGCTTTCTGGATTTAGATTAATTATTGGATATTTAGATTAATTAGGATTATTAGTTTAGATTAGGTTATTATTATTACTATTATTATTATTGTTGTTGTTATTATAGATTAATTGTTAGTTGGGTTTCCTAGAATAATTAAATGATTAATTAGTAACTATTAAATCCTAGTCCAACCAAAGCCCAATGACTTAAAGCCCACCAAACTATACTGAACCCAACTTAACCAATGACTTGATTCACTCAACCCAAACCTAACCTATAACTAAACTCAAACTCATTCAACCCACAACCCCCACTCACCGCTTAGATCCACAAATCTCTCTCCACTACCCGCACTTCTCTCCTCTCCTTTACGTAAGTTTCCCTCAGAAACTTTGAGATCTCACAGAACCTTCACCATTCTTCCTCCACTCAAACCCACATAACTTCCTCCTCCCTCCACCAAATCAAAATTTGAGACCACCGTCGCGTTCGTCTCGTCGTCCTCTCCGAATCCAGACCCCACTCCCCACCTTCCGAGTCCGTCCCCGGCACCTCCTATGTGCCCTCTGCCGGCGCCGTCGTCTTCCGTGCGTGCTCCGTCGTCGCGTGTCTTTCCCACATGTCCGCCCGTGTGCGCGCTCGTGTCCGTGCTCATCATCCCGGCATTGTTCCGAGTCCGAGGCCTCCCCTCGGTACTCCTTCATGCAACCGTTTGGTAACCCCTTTCCCAATCACTTTCTGTCATTTTATCACAGAACCCAATTTGTGTCTCCTGTTTAATTAGAATTAGTTTTAGTGCTGTAATAATGTTATAATTAATTTGTTATGTGGGAGTTGTAGTATTTAAATTATTGAGTAGGATTATGGAATTAATTGTCATGCGAACGTAAGCATATTTCTAATTAATATAATTTTGTTTCTAAAAGGAAAAAATATTTCTTAAAAGAAGTAGGTTTTGTTTATGAAAATGTTTGAGTAATTAATTGTCTAAATGTTAGTTTTTATGGCATAATATTTAATGATTATTGGTTAGGATTATTAATAATTACGGAAAAATAATTTGTTAGTAATTTTGGTAAAGATATTATTTTATCTCTGAAAACTTATATATATATATATATTTACAAAACATGTTTTATACCAAAGCTTTCAATAATTAAAATAAACAATAGAAATATTATTTCCATAAATGAGTTCAATTACAAATAATTAATTTCGTTAAATAATTGGTTTTAATCGAAAAAGTTTTGTTATTAATTTAAAACCGTTAGTTTGGCAAGAAATCATATTTTTATATATAAAGTACTATCTTTAGTATTCAAAAAGTTATTTTTCCTTTATTACGAAAAATGGTTAAAAATGTATTTTCTAAGGGAAATCGTTTTATTAATATTGTTCGGTAAATAATTTTTCTTAATAATAAAAATGTTCATTAATGAATTATTTTGGTCTTGAATAACATTTTTTAGTAACAATAACCGGAAAATGATTTCTAGCTAATTAAAATATTAGAATATTAGTTTTGGAGGAAAATCATAATTTTGGTAAAATATTAATTTATTAAATACAGTTAAAATATTATTTTCTTTATTTTGTGAATAATAGTCAAAAAATGGGTTTTTAGTAAATCGTATTTTCGCGTAATTTGGTAATTACATAAAAAATACTAATTTCTATAATATGATTAAATAGTAATTTTCTTACCCTTAATTAGTACGTTAAAAACTTGTATTTTTTACTAAAACGATTATTTTGTAACTTAGTATCTAAAATATAAATATTTTTCAACGTTATTAACAAAATTATGTTATTTTCTACCCGACCAGACTTAGCCCTAATTAACTAGTTGGCATTGCCCTTAAGGATTAGAGTGTAATTATTTCTAGCTACTGAAGCTGGTGTTACGAATCTGTAGGTTCGGGACCCTGAGCCCAAACGGTTACCTGCTACTCATCACTTTCCACGTCAAGGGACTATCTAAGGCAAGTTACGGTTATGTTTTCTTGTATTTTATTTAGTAATTGTTAAGCTGCATGTTTAAACCACATTGCTACACGGAACCCTCTCCTAGGGTTCAAATATTGATTGATATTGATTGTGGAGATTGGAGGAATAGTGTAACGTTTATGACCAATACCCCCCCATATTGCATGATTGTGCGAGCTTACCCCTCTTACACACGGGGATAAGCCGTATCGCGTCACTAGGACGCTATTGTACAACCCAAGCCGGTCATAGGCGATTACACATTCAAATCACATTGTTTTAAATTGTTAAATTATTGAAAATATTATTTCAACTGTTTAGCCTGCACTTTTCCATTATTATTTGAAATGTGATATACATATTCGTACTTGCTCCCTCCTGACTGGAGACCCATATTTTTAGGTGACAGCGACGAAGAGGAGCTGCCTTATTACATTTTCTACGGGACAGACTTGGGTCCCGCAGAGACTGAACTAGGAACCCCAGAACCCTAGAATATTGGCTTAGCACTAGCACTTTCTTTATTATATTTTTTCTTTTCAGAAAATAGTTGTAATGATTAAATATTGTTAATATTTTTTTTCCAGACCCTTTTCCAATTCAATAAAATATTTTTATTTCCGTTAGATTTTTGTGTGTTGTGTTTCACTGCTTGATACAACTTACTGCCACCGTCTCACAACGGTGCAGGCTGGGCATGATCCAATTCGACCCAACAATTTAGGATCGGGTCGTGACATATTTTTAGTAGTTTGGGTCTTTCCATCACCTGTTCAATAATTCATATT
>JANAVB010006800.1:17253249-17275749 GCA_029216955.1 Iris pallida
CTTAGATTGACCCTGTATGATCTAGTTTGAGCTTATTTGACCTAGTTTGACTTAGTTTGACGTGTCTTGACCCAGTATGACTCAGTATGACTTAATTTTACTTCCAAAACATTATATTGATACAGTATTCCATCAAGAGGTCCTCGAGGCACTGTTCTTGGACTCAGTCGACTTATCTATCATATCACAGACGAGTACATTCTTTGATACTTTTCTAATTTACGATAATTGTTATAATTCATGTAATTAGTGTAGATATGCTGGTCACATGGATTGGTATTCATGGATCCCTACATGAGATGTTATTCCTTGTTATCTTGGTATGTCTTGTGCAAGCCCCCTTGTAGTTCTTGTGTAGTATATAGACACTGATTCTCGAGGCGACTTGCTCCCTTTTCATAGAATCCCGTGTCGTAACGTGTCTTGTTTGGATCTACTCTACCAATCGGGGGCGGGGAGTACTAGTGTAGGTGTGTGGTCATTATTCGCCTTGTTTATTCTTGTAGACCTTGTGAATGCCAATCCTACACTCCACGTATGATTGGCTAAATCATCAGACCTTGTGCAGACCCAAGTCGGCTGCATATCGAAGCTAGTACTCACACACCTAGTTTTCGTGCCATGATTCTTCCTTCTAGATTGTGATTGAGTTTATCAGTATTTCATATTATATTCCTCCGTGCGGAGATGACAGCTTTTTATATACTGTTTGTTAGCTAGCAGACCTATAGCATTCTACGCTATTTTTACGGTATAGGCTGGGCGCTGTCACACACTTGTGCCCCTACCTAGGGTGCGGGTCATGACACATTTTTAGTGGTGTCCCATGCAGGTCTAAAGTCGCAATTAATGCGATGTCGTAGTGGCGCTAGACTTAGAGTGCTGTTACGAGCCTGTGGTATGTATCTAGTATAGGCTATAGGCTAAGTTACTCAATCACAAAATAGGAAAAGCTTCCACTTGCTGATCTTTTAGCTGTCCTTTTTGATATTGATTCTTGCATTCTAACTGTCCTCCTTGATATAATATTTCATGTACCATATTAATTTCCTTCTTTTATTCTATCTTCAGGATGGTGCAGACCAGGTTCCAGCATCCTGAGTCCGCGGACATGGAGAAGTCTGCTATGACTCGCGGACCTGATCCAGATACTCCTGTTGCAGCCTGGATGTCGACAGCAGCTCTAGGGGCGCTCCTCCACCAATTTTGAGGGCTGACCCCGGGGTTGCTACGACAGTTCCTGCCGCAGCACCAGTGGGTGATATGGCACCCTTCTTCCTCCTGCACAACGGATTCCTCCGTCAGTTGCAGACGTACTTCCACCTCCACCTCCTCTGCCTACAGATATGGGGCAGATGATTACTTTTTTCCAGTAGATGCTGGAGACTCAGAGAGCCCAGGCTGAGGCTCAGCAGAGGCAGACAGACGTGATGCGTCAGGGCATAGAGGATGCCCATCAGTTGGACTTAGCAGTCGTGGAGTAGAGGGCTCTGCATCATGGGGTGCATCTGAGGTACGGCGATATTCAGGACTTCAAGAAGCTGGGGCCCCGTGACTTTAGCGGGACCGAGGGTGTGGTCTATGCTGATGATTGGCTCAAGGATATCGAGTGGCAGATGAGGACCTCCCGTCTCGCAGACGACCTAAAGGTCGTGGCAGTAGGTTTGCAGTTGTTAGATACTGCACGCACCTGGTTCAGGAACGAGCCAGCCCTTGCTGGGAAGGGCCATACTTGGGTCAAGTTCAAGCTTCTCTTCAAAGAGAAGTTCTTTTTCCCTACAGACAAGATTGACCTGGTGAGGCAATTCCAAACCTGCAGCAGGGTAGTTTATCTGTGGAGGAGTATGCCGCAGAGTTCGGCCGTCTAAGCCGATATGTGGAGTACATGATTCGTGACTCAGAGATCAGGATGAGTCCTTTCAGAGAGGGGCTGATCTGGGATATCAAGATCCTCATTCCCTCCTTTTACGAGACTTATACCCAGATCTATGCAGAGGCCCGCAAGGTAGAGCGGGAGTGGGGCTTGAAGCCCAAGAGGGACATCGATCTTTTCTTGGGGGCTACTAGCAGCGCGGGGGCTGCTAAACACCCTTAGCTTCAACATCGTTCTTTCCAGCATCACCAGCCACAGATTCAGGCCAGAGCGTCGGTTCAGCAGGTGCAGCACACTCAGTAGAAGCAGGCATAGCATGGGGCTCCTTCCACTTCTGCAAAAAGCCTGGTCACATCTGGAAGGTCTGCCGGAAGAGGCTGGGTGTGTGCCTCTATTATGGTGATGCCGGACATCAGTTGAGAGACTGTCCTACGAACCCTCGTAGGGTAGCCCGTGGAGCGGTAGCAGCTCAGGGGGCACCGACGAGAGTACCTGCAATGCAGTCGACGGGTCCACTTTCGACCCAGCAGTAGCGGTTTGCTCAGCACCACCAGCAGCGGAGTGTTCACGGCAGGGCTTTTGCTCTTGCAGCCGAGGAGATCGAGCCAGTTGCAGATGTTGTTGCGGGTTCGGTCTTCTGGATTCTTTTCCTACCTTAGCATTGTTTAATTCAGGTGCTATACACAGTTTCGTGTCAGTTTCTTTTGCACTTAGACACAACATTATTGTTGAGTATCTGGGTAGGACTTGCAAGATTATGATCAGGGAAGGTATTATCCTGGTTAATAATATTTGCAAGGGGCGAAGAGTTACTCTGGGAGGCCGGGATTTGAGCGTGTGCTTGTTCGTAATGCCACTTCTGAGCTATGATGTGGTACTCGGTATGGACTGGTTGAGCAGGCACCATGCTAGTATAGATTAGAGAGTAGGCAGAGTGTTGTTTAGTCCGCCAGGAGAGCCAGTGTTTTAGTTTGTCAGAGGAGCAGCGGAGCCGGGAGATGGATTCTGTGGAGCCTTGTTGGCGGGGCAGGAGTTACCGCATCCATTTATTGCAGAGTTCTTGGAAGTCTTCTCCGAGGAATTGCCGGGGATGCCTCCGGACAGAGATGTTGAGTTCTCGATAGACTTGATGTCGGGCGCTGAGCCTATTTTTCATCATGTCTATCGAGTCAACAACAGCGAGTTGGCGGAGCTGAAGAAGCAAGTCGACGAGCTGCAGGACAAGGGCTTTATCAGATCCAGTTCTTCGACTTGGGGAGCGCCAGTCCTGTTTGTCCCGAAGAAGGACGGTATGATACGGATTTGTATCGACTACCGAGCGCTCAACAACCTTACTATCAAGAACATGTATCCGTTACCTAGGATTGATGACCTGTTTGATCAGTTGAGCGGCGCGAGGGTGTTTTTGCAGATAGATTTACAATCTGGGTACCATCAGCTGAAGGTGAAGGGGATAAAATTTTGAAGACTACTTTTCGTACCCGTTATGGCCAGTATGAGTTTACCGTCATACCGTTTGGGTTGACTAATGCCCCGGCGGTATTCATGAACTTGATGAATAAGGTATTTCATCCATACCTTGACAAGTTCATGGTGGTCTTCATTGATGACATTCTCATCTATTCGAAGACGCCTGAGGAGCACGGGGAGCATCTGCGGGTTGTACTGGAGACTCTGAGGAGGGAGCAGCTGTATGGGAAGCTGTCGAAGAACGAGATATTCTTGGACCGAGTAGAGTTCCTGGGCCATGTTGTATCCGGTGATGGGATTTCAGTGAATCAGAATAAGATTGCAACAGTGGAGTCTTGGTCGACACCCAGTTTAGTTGTCGAGATTTTGAGCTTTCTGGGTTTGGCAGGCTACTATAGGAAGTTCCTGCAGGACTTCTCTCGAATAGCAGAGCCGATGACTAGACTCACCAGCAAGGATGTGGAGTTCGTCTGGACTGATGAGTGTCAGGCTGCTTTCGAGGAGCAGAAGAAGAGGTTGACATCGGTTCCTATTTTGACGTTGCCATCTGGGTCCGGAGGATTCACGATCTACAGTGATGCTTCGGGAAAGGGTCTGGGTTGCGTTCTTCAGCAGCATGGGAAGGTAATTACTTATGTATCTAGGCAGTTATGGCCACATGAGCAGAACTACACGACTCATGATTTGGAGTTGGCAGCAGTCATATTTGCCTTGAAGCTGTGGAAATACTATTTGTACGGAGAGCATGTGGAGATTTTTACTGACCACAAGAGCTTGAAGTACGTGTTTACCCATAAGGACCTGAATATGAGGCAGAGGAGATGGTTAGAGCTGATGAAGGATTTTGATATATCCTTATAGTACCATTCGGGAAAGGCCAACGTGGTTGCGGATGCTTTAAGCAGGTATCCCGTGGCCATGTGTTTGACGATGGATCGTCACCTTCTGGCAGATCTGGAGAGCTTGGGAATTGAGGTGATAGTTCCTGGGTTTAAGGAACAGATATGGGGTCTTTAGGTGCAGTTAGATCTGATGGACAGAGTCAGAGCAGCTCAGTTTGAGGATGAGGCTCTGAGGGTCATCAGGGACCAGGTCCGGACAGGACTGTTGGATGAGTTTTCGATAGCGGAAGATGGGTCGTTGAGGCATGGTACCAGATTGTGCGTGTCGAGCGGAGGACTTCGGAAGGAGGTTCTCCAGGAGGCACATCATTCTCAGTACTCTATGCATCCTGGTGCCAACAAGATATACAGAGACTTGAGACAACATGTTTGGTGGTATGGCCTGAAATGCAAGGAGGCTCAGTTCGTTTCTAGATGCTTGGTGTGCTAGCAGGTGAAAGACGGGAGACAGAGACCAGGTGGATTGCTCCAGCCACTACCCATTCCTGAGTGGAAGTGGAAGTATATTACTACAGACTTTGTGTCTGGACTTCCGTGTTCTCCAGGAGGGAAGGATACGATTTGGGTCATTGTTGATCGATTGACCAAATCGGCCCACTTTTTGTCATTCAAGGTGGGTTTGTCTACGGAGAGGCTGGCCGAGATGTACGTACGGCAGATAGTCCGATTGTACGGGGTTCCAGTGAGCATAGTCTCAGATCGAGATAGCCGATTCACTTTTTACTTTTGGAGGAGTTTACAGCTTAGCTTGGGCACATCGCTGAAGTTCAGTATCGCATACTACCCCCAGACAGACGGACAGTCGGAGAGGATGATTCAGACCCTCGAGGATATGTTTGCCATAAAATATAAAAGAACAGAACAATTATCGAAGGACCGAACTTTTACTTCACAATACAAACTTGCTTGTACAAAGGAAGCATATGGACGAAAGCCTAGGTACAGCAATCTAAGTACAATTGTTTATTTTAGATTCTGGAGGTGACGATAGAGGCTCGGGAAAGCGACGGCCGCTCTGCCTTACTTCTTGGACGATCGGGTGCAGCCTTGGCTCTGTAGAAGAACTGCTTGGCGTTGATGAAGAAATGCTCTCCTTTTGATCTATATATATTCTCTCTCTGGCTCTCTGGATCTCTGTGTCTTCTTTTTGTAAAAATCAGGGAGTCTCTTCCTTTTTTTTCACAAGGGAATGGCACCTTGCTATTTATAAGAGTGGAGGGCATCACTACGGTTTGCAATGATTGTCCATTCTCAAAAGTCGGCGGCTAAGGATCAATAAATCTAGGCCGTTCATCTTGAATATAATAGATTTGAGCAATTAATGTGATTACATCAAATCTTTTATGGATAATTAAAGATGATTGACATAAATCCTCCTAATTTGTCATGCCAATCTCGGATTTCCTGCCACGTGTCATTGATTTGCTTGATTACAAATGATCTGATTTGATTCCAATATTTTATTGGGATCTGTTGATGGATTTAGATCGATTTGATGCCACGTGTCCCACTATCACGCCACGTGTCCCACTATCACGCCACGTGTCTTAACCGCGAGCCATTGCAAAAATCTGAGCCGCATGAGGATTGCTCTCCATTGAGCCGCATTAGGCTAGCCACGTGTCAAAGCTGCTTGGGAGTGGCCCCTGAACATTTGAACCGCATGGTGATAATCGGAGCCGCATGAGTGTAGACGGCCGCCTAATGGGTGGATTCTCAGTAAGCCGCATGGAGATAGTCCTCGTGAGCCGCATGAGGTAGCCTTTGCTTGAGCCGCATAGGACAGCTTCGGCCTGAGCCGCATGGGACAGCTTCGGCCTGAGCCGCATGGGGTGGTCTCTACTCGAGCCGCATGCGACTGTCCACGTGTCAAGGCCGCATGAAAGTTTCTAGATTTCGGGGGATCGTGTCAGAGATTTTCTTCGTTTCCCTAGGAGTCGGCCATCATGACGGAGTCATAATTGTATCTTTGTGTCAGAGCTGTCATGTGTCAGAGCTGTCAGCCGTCGAGGTATTTAATGCAGTAAAGGACGAAGAGAAGAGCTGTTTGCAGGCCACGTGGCTCCTCTCTGAGCCGCATGGGACTTTATTCGAACCGTATAGACGCTTGAGTCGCATAGATCCTTGAGCCGCATGATCTCTCTGAGCCGTATGGGGCTCCCGGGCCGTATGGATCTTTTTTTATTCTTTTCCATGCTTTTACAAGACCCCCTTTAAAGTTTTCAATTTACAAAATTGAAATACTTTGAATAAGAAGCATGGCTATGTATAAACTGGCCGCATATTATATCTTGGACGCATGGATGTCTCGGCCGCATATATGTTTCGGCCGCATGGATGTCTTCAGCCGCATTGGTTAATCACCGACATGGACCCTTTGGCCGCATAGGATGTCTAACCGCACAGACTTTTTGCCACGTCATCTTGCCAAGTATGGAAATCTTTTGCATTAAATGTTGTTGATTTCCTGTCAGTTTTAAGGCCACTTTTCGGGGCAGGATCCCAGGAGTTTGGCCTTCATTTTAGGCGGCTCGCCTCGATAACCGAAGAGTCGGTTTTTGTGCTGCACGAGAATCGAAGTGCCCTGCTTTTGTTTATAAATAGGGACGAGTTCAGTCGGAGGGATTTCTTTACTTTTTCTTTCGTTCCCAACTCTTGCTGTCTCAACTTTCTTTTCTTATCTCCCTTCTCCGACCGTCGAACAAAAAATGGCCTCCAAGTCTTCTAAGGTCGCCTCTGCTGCTGCGAAGGACAAGAAAGTGGCTTCCTCGTCGGCCGCCATGCCCGAAGTGCACCCTGACGTCCACCCTGCTTTTAAGGGTAAGGATTTGATAAAATATCGAATATTTTGAACCCTAAGAACCCGTGGCTCTGTTGCATAATTTATGCACAAGCCTTCATCCTTTGTCTTTATTGAACCGCCCAAGTTCGATCATAATGGAGTCGCATATGTTGTATGGGCCGCATGACCCTCTCATATCCGAGCTGCATAGGGCGTGCCCTGTGTTTGAGACGCATGAGAAGGATTTGAGCCGCAGGAGCACTTCTGGATATGAACCGTATGAGGCCTCCTTTGAACGGGGCCGCATATATTCCTGACGAACTGGACTGCATAAAACTTTTGCTAAGTCACGCCGCATAAGCTCTTTTGCTAGATAGAACTGCATAAGTTCAACGAACCGCATAAGCGATCGAATCAGTGTCACATGGAACTCCCAACTGAATTGGGCCGCATAAGGCTGTGTTGACCCGAGCCGTATAGGCTCTATTGAAGCCGTACCGCATGAAACTCAGCTGAATTGGGCCGCATAAGGCTTCGTTGATCCGAGCCGCATAGGCTCATAGGAATTTCTTTTTGAGAAACTTTGAGTGGTTTCATTTTAACTATCTTTTGATCCTATTTCTTTTGTCCTTTTTCAGTAAACCTCCCAACCAATCCGGCAGGAGAGCTTTTGGTAGGTTCAGCACAATTTGCCGTGGGTGTGCGGCTTGATGGCTTAATTCGACATGTGACGGATCAGCTTTCCACCAATGAGCCTTTGGAGAGGTTGGCTGCCATCAATAACCAGCCTTTCTACTTTCTTTACACTATGATGAATTCGGGGAGACTGGACGGAGAGTATCTGAAACCAGCCTTTCTCTTCGGGGATGCTCTATCCATAAAGAACCCTCGAGTGCTGGACATTTCTGAGAGCTGGGACTTTATTATGGACGAGGTGGAGAACCATATTCCCGAGATGGAACGATATTTTTCCCTTTCGTGGTTCAATATGGTGCCGTTGAGTAGGAAAATGGTGGGCTCCCTAACTCCAACCCAATCAGGGATGTTCGTGGGCAACATCTACTATAATAGGAGTACGGGGTCAGCGTGTGCGGGCAGGGACTCGGTCAGTCGGAGTGTGATGGAACTGATTCTGGGTACCTTCATAAACGTATCTGGTCCTAACTTTACTTTTACTTTAGCTGATACCTTCCTGAATCAGCTCGCGCACAAGGGGTCTTATCCTGTTGGTAGGTTGTCGCTACCGAACTGGATAAACCCCATCCCTACGTGGGTCAACCTTACCTCATGGATCCTGAGGAAATACGAAGAATTTTTTCGGGAGATTGACCTTTATTATGCCATCCAGGGCACCTGTTACGGATTACCCATTAACAAGCCGTTGTTCATGGCTCTTTTGGAGATGTATAACCGGCATACGGGGACTTTCTTCGCACCTGGAGGGGAGTTGGAACTTTCTCTCCATGAAATGCATGCTGTTTCTAAGCTGCCGTGGGGGGGGGGGAGGGCGAGGCCTTTGAAGTATACACCCCGACAAACGAAGAATTCGAGGATCTGGATCGATGATTCCTGGGTTTCGTTGCCGTGTACCGGGAACTGCTGTGCCACCACAGTATTTGTCACCAAGCGGCTATCAAGAAGAATAATAGTTCAGAAGGGAACGCTCCCTATACTACGTCTTGGGTCTCGTATCTTTTCCAATTCAGTCCCCCTGGTCGGGTTTCTTCTGGAAGTCCTCAGTCCCAGGAGGAGATAAGTCACTTGATGTCGACTGCCAGGAGGTCGAGGTCCACCAGAGACAGATTTGGAAGTCGTACTGACTCCTTCAGCTATTTCCACCACGGTACCCGGCAGATGTCTGAGAAGGCACTTTTGGCCGAATTCTTGATGGTGTGGCTACGGAATTGCGTAGTCTCAGGGGGGCTGGTTCCATTGAAAGGATCAGCCGCCACTTCATTCTCCTGGTCGTGAAGCTGGTCTTCAGAGTCAGACTGGCCCTTCTTTCGGCCATGGTGTGTAGCATACACCACGACCTCCGCACCTTTTCGTCTAAAGTCATTGCTCGCGAGACGACACTAGACTTTGAGCGGATAGAGCTACCCTACAATTATTTAATGGGGTAGCTATTGATGCATTACCGGTCGTTGATGAGGCCCGAAACAGAAGATGATGTCACTGCTGATGACGCCTTCTTTTTTCGATACCGTCGTCAGCCTTGGGAATACGACACCATGCCAGCATGTCGGAGGGCGTTGGCGAGAGTAGACGGGCCCGACTTCTTTGTGTCTCTCCTTCAATTTACTGCTAGAGAAGTGAGGGGCGTTCATGTTGACAGTATTGAACCTCCCCTTCTCTTATCTGAGAAACTACTTCTTTGGCTGCGCAATATTCGCCCAGCGCACCTGGTATATCATTATCGAAATAACGTATACTTGGAGCCTTATTTGCCCAGCAGGTTTTCTCGCCAGTTTGGGTATAGTCACCTGTTCCTTGATTGCCCCAGTGCTTGCCTGGGCTTTTAAGGCAGCATCCTCGATGGTATCAGGGCTTGGCATTATTACAATGCGGTCCATACCCGAGCCAGCTATTCGATCCTTGACGCTAAGACGTCAGGAGAGATTTTGTACATGGCGGCCCTCTATCATGTTGCGGCAAGCAAGCCTCCTGTGAACTTTGATCCGAGTACCAGCTTTATTGTTGGTACTGGCTTGGCAGAGAAGCCCGAGGGATCCAAGAAGAGGAAGAGAAGGGCGAATAGGGTTCCTGTGCCGGACTCGGAGTCCACCACGGCGGACGAAGGGGATAATGAGCAGGATGCTGATGATTCGTCGCATTCTTCGGACGAGGAGGTGGGGGACCATCCACCTATCGTGCCGAACGAAGATATAGAGGATCAACCACCTGCCGTGCTTGGTCCTTCGCGCAAACGAAGCAGGCGTATGTCTACTGATGATGGCAGAACCTACTCCACGAAACGGGCTACGGTAAGACGTCACAGGCTGTTTATTGATGATGTTGACGCTGCTTCTGTGGTGATTTGAATTTCAACTATCTTCTTCTTATTTTTTCAAAAATATGGCCTAATTATTTTTCTTTTGCTCTTTGTAGGCGTCAGAGGAGTCTGCTTCTCGGGGCCTGATTGTCGAGGTCGATCCGGTCCTATCCAATTTGGTCAATGATATGTGCACCGCTATCCTCTCTGCTAGGGTTCTTCCGGAGGCGGCCGAGGAGTCTCACCTTGCTGAGACCTAAACCCATGGGGACGGGTGCTCTACTGCACCTGTCCCTGAGACATCTAAATTTCAACAGGATGACACTGACCTGGCTGGCTCCCTTTCAGGGGCGGCTGGGACAGAGAAACCAGTTGAACTCGACTTAGAAGCCGTGGGTGGGGAGACTATGCTAGCTGCGACCGAGCCGCAGCCATCATGCTCTTTCCCTTGTAAGATAAGCCAAATCCTAACTTGTGAGGAAGTCTATTTGCTCCATCATCTTGTCCTTCGGGTTACGTCGATTGATGGTTGCTTTGGACGTACAGGTCCCACCCCTTTATTGCCGGTGACGGACATTGTCGGGGTGGACTCTACCGGAGGGGATCTGATGGAAGCACGTGTGCCTCCTTCTTTTCCAACCTATATTGAGGGGCCTCCAGCTGGGTCGAGCTCAGGAGCCCAAGTGGCGATGCTTCCTGCGCTCTCTTCTGCGAATATGGTCTCGGGGGTTAACCTCTCCGCCCTACCAAGTATCCA
Source organism: Iris pallida (assembly GCA_029216955.1). Classification (NCBI taxonomy): domain Eukaryota; kingdom Viridiplantae; phylum Streptophyta; class Magnoliopsida; order Asparagales; family Iridaceae; genus Iris; species Iris pallida. The sequence continues at coordinate 17,264,026 of JANAVB010006800.1, forward strand.
AGCTCTTCGAGCGGCGAAAGAAGAGCTAGTCGCCATTCATGCATCTTTTCGTACAGAATTCGTTTCCCTGGTGGCGGGGATGGCAAGTTCTGATACTACTCCTTCGGCACTGCCTGCCACACTCCCTATGACGCCGTCCTCTACAGAAGTTTTGGATGAAGTATCCCAGGATGTGGTTGACAGCTTTCACCACCACCTGAAGAGAGGGATTGAGGCAGACTCCCTTTGCTATGGCCCGTCAATGCGCCGGTGGCCAAATTAATATCCTTAGAATACTTCCCGGTGGGGCGGGACTATCTGCGCTTTTAGAGCCTAAGCTGCTAGAGGCTGATCGTCTTGTGGCCCAGTTGCGCGTACTGCGGCAAGCTGACCTATCAGTTGCAATAGATCAAGAGCGTATTTTCCTTACAACCATGGTGGAGAAGGTGAGGCTTGCTCGGGAATCGATCAAGCCTACTATATTAAAGGATCGTTGTGATCTGACTCAGTTGTACGATCAATGGAGCCGTCGGACTGAAGATTACAAGGCTCGGGAAGCAACTGCCTCTCGCGGAGTAACTGACACCCGGGAGCAGATCCTCGAGCTCCAGAGAAAATTGGCCTTCCTGGAGTCCGAGCTCGAAGCCGCCCGTACTGAGAAGAGGGTTGCTATCCAGAAGGCTGACAGATTTAGTAGAGCTTCTACCAATCTGGAACTTGCCCTGAAGAAGATGGAGAATGAATGGCAGGTATATATGTACTTGAATGATGCGGAGCAGTTGTCCCTGGAGGCTGAGCGCTGAGCTAGACAGAGGCTTGAGCGGGGTACTGCCTTGGTGAGGAACCGCCTCTTAGAATTGTGTAATGCCGACTTATAGTCAGCCTTTCCTTCTTTTGTTTCTGTTTTCCTTTTCTTTTTTTGAGAGGGACGTGGTCCCCAAAATATGTAATGCTTTTTCGTCTTTCAAATAAAGAGTACTTTCCATTCTACCCTTCATTTGTATTGCTTGTTGTGCCTGTGGTATTATGGTGATGTTTGCCCCTCATGGGGGACTTGTCTGTGGACTTGTTACCCCTGGCATACCTTGATTTTAGGTACGGGTAACAAGTTTGATTGGGGATACCTAGAACGGTTCCACGGTAAAGTTGTCGTGGACGTTCCGAGTATCGGGAGAAGGAATGCCATGGAGCAGCTGGGCTCCCGGGGCATGATGAGGAATGATGGGCCTTTGCTGAGAAATTCAGCACAGGACATTTTATGGGCCTATTATCCTTGGCGTACCCTGGGTTAGGATACGGATAATAGGATAAAATAGAACCAACATACTTACTCAGAGGTAATGAGGACATGGGAAGCACGAGGGTTTTCTTACCGCAAAATCTTCCTACTCAGAGGTGATGAGGACATGGCAGGAGTGGACTCAACGGAGGATATTTGTGGACCCACTATCCTTGGCGTACTCCGATTGTGGGTACAGATAATAAGTCGAAAGGGAATCAACATACTTACTCAAAGGTAATGAGGACATGGCAAGCATGAGGGTTTCTTCGACGGAGCCTTCCCACTCAGAGGTAATGAGGACATGGCAGGAGTGGGCTCAATGAAGGGGGTACATAGGACGACTCAGAGGTAATGAGGACATAAAAGTTCTATGTATGGGGTGATTTGTTTTTGGCGAAATTGAGACGACTCAGAGGTAACATCGACATGGTCGTTTTGGAAATTTATGGATCTGTAACCCTTTTTGTGTACTAGAAGTACGGGTAGTGGATCATGAGGAAGGGGCTCTTTCAGGAAGAAAGTTCAGAGGTACGATTATACATAACCTTCTCCCCAAAAGAGTGACCGGGATGTAAGTTCAGGGGTACCAGCGGGTACATAACTCGACAATCCATGAATTTTGGAATCAAAGTGTAAGTTCAGAGGTACCAGCGGGTACATGACTCGATAATATGGGATTTTTATGGAAGGAGGACGTGAGTTTAGCAGTACGAGAGGGTACATGACTCAGTAATCTGGAATTTTTTTGTGAATGTGAGTTCAGCGGTTCCAGCGGGTACATGACTCGATGATCGGAATATTGTGAACATAAGTTCAGTGACACCAGCGGGTACATGACTCGGTAATCTGGGGTATTATGAATGTGAGTTCAGCGGTACCAGCGGGTACATGACTCGATAATCTAGAATATTGTGAAAGTGAGTTCAGCGGTACAAACGGGTATATGACTCGATGATCTAGAATATTGTGAAAGTGAGTTCAGCGGTACCGGCGGGTACATGACTCGATGATCTGGAATATGTCGTTTAGACATAGTAGTTCTTCAGGAACTTGCCGTTGACGGGCAACATGAGCAAGTCTTCGTTTTGTTTTGCGAGGCGGTAAGCACCGTTGGAGAATACGGCCTCAATGATAAACGGCCCTTCCCATTTTGGCTGGAATTTGTCGACAGTTTTGTGAGTCATGACCATCGGCCACCGGACTGCCAGAACGAGATCGCCCACTTGGAATGTTCTAATTTTAACCTTTTTGTTGAAGGCTCCATAGATGCGTGCTTGGTACAGCTCGATTCGTTGCTGAGCCAAGAGGCATTTTTCATCTAAGGCCTCCAATTCTTGTAGTCGACGACGGTAGTTATCGTCCGTCGTCAATTGGTAAGTAAGGGCGACGTGGAGTGAGGGTATTTGAGTCTCCAATGGGAGGACTGCCTCACTCCCATACACCAGAGAAAATGGCATGTTCCCAGTGGCCGTTCGGACTGTAGTACGATACGTCCATAAGCATTCACCAAGCTTCTCGTTCCAGTCGTATTTGTTGGAAGACACAAACTTCTTGAGAAGTTTGATGATTGTTCTGTTGAATGCCTCTGCCAACCCATTTTTTACCGGATTGTATGGTGTCGAAGCAATATTCTGGATGCGATGCTTGTCGCAGAACCGATAGAAGGTGTGGCTTGCAAACTGCGGACCATTATCGTGGATGATCCTTCGGGACAGTCCAAAACGATAGATGACATGATGCTTGAGGAAGCTGATCACGTTTGAAGTCTTTACTTCTGCGAGTGGAATAGCTTTCGCCCATTTGGAGGAGTAATCCGTGATCACGAGTATGAAGCGATGTCCCCGGGAGAAAGGTGGAGTGATTGGACCGATGATGTCCATTCCCCATGCTTCAAATGGCCAGGATACCACCGTCGGATGTAGAAACTCGGATGGTTGGTAGATGAAGTCTGCGTGGACTTGGTAGGCTTTGTATTTTCTTGCATAGTCTATCGTATCTATTACTATCGTTGGCCAGTAGTAGCCCATTCGGCAAAGACGGTCTTACAATTTAGGGCCAGGCTGATGGGTCCCGCAGACACCGTCATGAGATTCGGGTACGGCTTCCTTGGCTTCTATGTTTGACAGACACCGAAGTAATAGCCCATCGTAGGATCGTCGATACAGCATTTTTGTCTCTGTATCGTAGAAGAATCTGAGAGAACGCCTCTGATGGAAGTTGCTTCCTTTGGGCTCTCGGGCAGGATGTCGTAGACTACGAAGTCTATGAATGGTTGTCTCCAGTCTTATGCTTCGTCGATCGTCTGAGCGGCATAACTCGCCACGAACTGAACGTTGTTCTTGGGACAGACCAGTTCCTGGCCTATCACGTCAACCGAATGCTGAGTATGGTTTGGAACTGCTAAAAAAGCGGCAAGGCCTGCTAGGGCATCGGCTTCTATGTTTTGGAGTCTGGGAACATGTTCGATGAAGAATCCCTCAAATGAAGAAATAATGTTGATCGCTATTTGGTGATATGGGATCATGTCTTCATGGCGGACTTCGTACGAGCCCCGGATCTGATTGACGATTAACTGCAAATCGCCGTATGCTTCAAGATATTCTACCCCTAGCTCTCTTACAAGTTGGAGGCCTATGACCAAAGCATTGTACTCGGCCACATTGTTAGAGCAAGGTTCCGTGAGGGAGTAAGTGCGATTGATCACTAATCCGGAAGGAGAAATCAACACCACCCCGACTCCAACGACTATGTTGCCCTTGGATCCAGTTCTCGAAGCACCGTCGAAGAACATTCGCTATATATCATCATGGGAGGTCACATGTGAGTCGTCAATCTCATCTGGGATTCCTTCATATACTCTGGACGACTCCGAGCCTGGGTGGGCTGCTAAAAAGTCTGTCAGAGCTTGACCTTTAACATCCTTTTGCGAGACAAAGACCATATGATAAGGAGACAACAATTTTTCCCATATGCCGAGGCGGGAGCTGAGTGCCCATGGTTTAGTCATGAGGACCCTGAGAGGGTTGACTCGTGAGATCACGTGTATGGTTTGTCCCGTGACATAGTGTCGCGTCTTTTGAATGGCGAACACTAGGGCGAGACATTCCTTCTCCACAGCGGTGTATCGGTGCTCTGGCCCAATCATCATTCGGCTGAGGTAATATATAGCTTGTTCATGGCCTGCATCGTTGTTTTGTGCTAGCAGAGCACCGAGGGAATGTTTCATTGCTCGTACGTAGAGCAGGAATGGTTTTCCAGCAACCGGGGCCACCAGGACTGGAGGGTTCGACAAATATTCTTTGATGCTGTCGAAGGCACGTTGACATTCTTCATCCCATACGAACGAGACGCCTTTCTTCATGAGGTGGGTGAATGGCCGACATCGCCCGGAGAGGTTAGAGATGAACCTCCTGATATAAGCCAGCCTCCCTTGAAGGCCTCTAAGTTCGCAGAGATTTCTCGGGGGACCCATTTCCATAATTGCCTTTGTCTTCTCTGGGTCTACATGAATTCCCTGTACAGTAATAATAAAACCCAGGAACTTTCCGCTGGATACGCCCAAGAAGGATTTTGTGGGATTCATCTTCAGGTTGTGTGCTCGCATCAGGTCGAACACTGTCCTCAGATCATGCAGGTGGTCTTCCCTATAGCGACTCTTGATGACGATGTCATCAACATAGCACTCTACAGTCTTGCGCAAGTGGTCTCTGAATATGATACTCATGGCTCTTTGATATGTGGCGCCAGCATTGTTTAAACCAAAAGGCATGACTGTATAGCAATACGGGCCAATCGGTGTTCAGAATGAGGTGTGCTTTTCGTCGTCAGGAGACATCTTGATTTGGTTATACCCTGAGAAACCATCCATGAATGACATGCGTTCGAAGCCGCATGTGTTGTCAATCATGATGTCTGTGATAGGGAGGGAGAATTCATCTTTGGGACATGCCTCGTTCAGATTGCGAAAGTCGATACAGATTCGAATCTTTCCATTCTTTTTGAGGACCGATACTATATTGACGACCCAATCTGGATGTTGTTCTTCACGAATGAAGCCGCTGGCTATTAGCTTGTTGACTTCGGCTTCGATCGCATCCATGATGCCCGGACGGAAGCGTCGTTGCTGTTGTTTGACCGGCTTCGCATCTGGCCGAATGTTGAGCTTGTGAAGGGCAACTTCGGGGTTTAGTCCTGGCATATCTTTATAGCTCCAGGCGAACACATCAATATATTCTTTGAAAAGTTCCAGTAGCAATTCTCGCTTTTCGTCTGTTAGGCTTTTACTGACAAAGATTAGTTTGGAGAAGATTCGCTGCCGAGGTCGACCTGTATAACCTCATCTTCGGTGGAAGGTTCTCTCTGTTCGAACCGCTTTTCCTATTGTGCATCCAGCTGTTGGGCCCACGGCTCTAACTCGAGGATTTCAGGAATATCTTCATCTTCTTCGTAGGCGTCGGCGAATGCCATATTGACAGACAGGACTTGTCTGAATACGTCTCCGATGCTGGTATCCGAATCAGAAGTTGGTGACCCGGTTGAATGTGAATGCCAGTCGCATTCTTCATCTGAACTTTCAGGGGTCATTGCGAGCGTAACATACCCTAGTCCACATCGGATCTTGCTGTAGTAGTCCCGTGGTTTGCCAGCCGGGACTGGTGGCTTCAAAGGCAATCATCGACCGATACCGTAGTTTAAGCCTGGGGTAGTCTCCATATCATATCCCTATTTTTGCATGAGGTATTTGGATTAGGAGCTATAAAGATACAGAGGCAGTCTTCCGGCATCTGACTCGAGATCGACCTTCTCTAGGGTGAAGGGCTGTGGGTCGTCTTTCCGGCCGAAGATAATTGGATGGTCCCCTCCCTCGATTATGCGGTAAGCATCTTCCACTGGAGTAAGCTGATTTACGGTGTAAACTTTTGTTACATGTGTGTGTAGGTGAGTGCCTATACCGTGTTCCATAGCATACATTGTACAAAGCTTATTAAGCTCGAGGTAGTTCAAAGATAGCCCTTTATTGATAAAGTAAGGTATCTTTTCTAGCGGGATTACATCATCTGCGGAGGGAACATCAGTGTGGACAGCCACATACTTGGCCAGCTCCGGTTCTTCTTCGGTCACCCCCTGTATAAATGAAGACTGAAAGAATGACCTGGGCAGCTTGATCATCAGGGGTTCTGTTGGTGGAGCCGAGCGTGGAGTTGTTGGCAAACTAGCGACCCCCAATTTGGTACTTGATGCTGGACGGGGAGTAGTTGGCTCGCTAGCGACCCCTAATTTGGTACTCGATGCTGGGCGGGGAGTAGTTGGCTCGCTAGAAGCCCCAGACCTTGCATCGGGGTGACAGTTCTTCTTGGAGAGACGTATTGTCATTGTTTTGTCAGAGGGATTGCACTTCTCTGCTTGTGGCTGGCTGACTCTTGATAGCCTGATAGTTAGTGGCTCCATTGTGGGTCTCGGCGCTAGGCCGGACCTTGGCAGCAGGATTATCATTTGCCCTTCTTGTGTCGAGAGGCTGATCGCATCCTTACGTAGAGCGGCCGTAAGGGGTACAAATTTGCCAGGTTTGTGAGCTTAAAGGTGGATCGTCAGAGGTTCTTCTGATTCTGAGGTCGTCCCGGTTTGAGCCTGTACATCTTCATCCAGGTGCCTCTTCGACTTCTCGTATAGGCAGAAATCCGAGTAGTAGGATTCGACTCCTTTGAAGGGATCGATGTCGGCAAATTCTGTCCTCACAAAGCCGTATTTGTCGACATACTTGAAACACTGGTGCAGTGTGAAAGGCACGATCATGTAATCGTGTATCCAAGGGCACCCCAAAAGGATGTTGTAAGAAGTGTCTGTATCTATGACTAACAAGTCACTTCTGACTGGAGATCGCCAATTTGGCACTTCAAACGGATCTTCCCAATTGGATAGCTCCTGCCCGAATTGAAACCGCGGATGGCGGTGCTTGTTGGCGTCAGGAGATGCATCGAAATGCGGAGATGATGTAGCAGACCCTTCGGAATGATGCTTATGGAAGACCCAGGATCAATGTGCATTTGGTCCACCTTTACGTCCCCGATGTATCCGGTGTAGTATAGTGGACGATCGTGGAGATTGGTTTTGATGAGCATATCCTGCGGAGTGAAGACAATATTGGGCATTGCTCCTGTGCAAGCGTTGTCTTGGAGATTTGTAGGCGGGCTCTCTCCTGTGAGGTTGACCTGAGCCAGATATGCATCGGCATTTTGGAGTGCATCGCTCAAAGCTACGCGAACATCCTTTGAGAGCCTCGGGAGCTCGTATAATGATAATTTGGCCGGTGTATTGGCCAACTGCACCAAGATGTCGAAGTTGTAGGGCCTCTCCAACCCCTGAGGTGTCTCTTTTCGGAGGGATTTGTCAAAGCGAGTCTCCTTCGGCCTAGGCTTGTCGGTCGTCGGAGGCTGAGAGGGTCCTGGAGCGTCAGCAGTAGCTGGCTGATGATCTTCAATTGAGTTCTCAGCCGCGGGTTGGGCCTGTACCCCAGATCGGGTAACGACAGCCGTGACTTCTTCGACATCTGCCGATATTGTGCAGCAGGATCTGACTTTTTTACCCTTCTTCTTGCGAATGAAAGGTGGTGTAGACTGGGTCACTTCAAGTACCAGGTCCGGATGAACCCACATGATCTTCCTCCGTGATGTGGTGAGGGGTACTAGACCAGCAACCTGATCCCGAGGAGGTGGAAGATTAGCAATCTCCATTGTCGCCAGAGGGATGGGTACCACCCCGTCTTGAGTCTCTGTTGGAGGGAAGCTGTCGAACTGTACGGACACCATGTTGGCCGCCACGGTTACCTCCTCGAAATTGATGGCCAGAGCGTTCGAATCGATGAGATGTTGGATGTATCGCTTCAGTTGGTAGCAGTCGTACGTAGCATGGTGGACGTAGCGGTGGTAATGACAGTACTTCGGGCTCTCCATTTATGCCGGTCGAGGTTTCCGTCTTGGTGGAGGGAGCTGAATTCTGTCTCCTTGTATGAGCATGTCCAAGATGGGTTTGACGTGGCCGTCCTCGAAGGAGTAGGTTATTTGCGGCCATTGTTTGTCTGTCGATTTTGTCTCAGGTTTCTGGGTTGTGTCATCCACCATAGCCTGCTTACCCCTGTTGTCCCGATTGTTGGAGGGGCTACCCCCATTGTCGTTGTTGGTATTAGGACGCTTGCCCTTGTTCTCTCCGTCCGAGATATACAATCCCAGTTGGCGAGCCTTCTTCAACCGTTCTTCGACACTAGTGGCACTGATGATGAATGTCTTCCAGTCCTTAAATTGACTTTCGCCCATCCAGAGACTGATTGTTGGGAGCAATCTCTTTTGGAAAATTTCAATCAAGGAGGAATCTGGGTTACCAGATGGCAACTTCATTACGGTTTGGCAAAACCGCTCGATATAGTTCCTTGTCAGCTCTTTCTCCCCTTGGACGATGTCCATGAGGGTGGACATTGTGATGTCCTGCCCTACTTCGTAGAATCTCTCCAAGAACATGCGCTTGAAGCTGGCGAAGGAGTGGATGCAGTTGTCTGGCAGGTTGCGATACCAGTCGAAGGAGACTCCTTCCAATGGCCCAATGAATAATCGTGTGAGGATGACATCGTTATAGGGCAGGTGGTCGGTGGTGACCTCGAAGTAAGTGATGTACCGACTTACGGAGGTCTTGCCATCATAAGGGTTGATGTTAAACGGCTTATATCTTGGCGGGAAGGGGACATCCCTCCATGCAGCAGGGTACGGTTGCCGTATTCTGAGGTCTTGAGAGTTTTTTCGAGCGTGAAACATGGCTCGGAGCACCTGGACCTCTCTTCTTGCTTCTCAGGCCTCATCCACAGCGGCGGGGGCCGTCATTTTAGGAGGATTGTTGCCCGAATTCGGTGCCGCTGAGTTTGAGTCCGTATTGACCGCGGGACCCGTATTTATTTGGCCAGGCATCCCTCATTGCAGAGTTGGAATGGCCGCTTTGATCTCGTCTACAGACTTGACCAAGGTATGCAGTATGGCCTCCAGAGTGTCGATGCGTTGGCGATCACTGGAACTACCTTGGTTGCTGTCTGTCATGAACACCGTCTTCACATGAGGGAAGACGGAAGGAACGATGGAGGACGTGCCCTCCGAGTCATACCCTTGTACCGAGAAGTCATTAGGATATGTGGGAATGTTCTTCTCTCGTTCGGACTCAGAAGGAATAGTACCCCCAATCTCAGAGCTTGCTTCATCTTGAGAGTCGTGGACGTCCTCGGGGATGTCGGCATCTGCTATATCTGACGGGAGAGTTGTTTTCCTCGGGCTCGTCTCCTTGGAACATCGGATTATCGTGGATGTTTTGAGGAGTGCTACCCTCTATTTCAGTAACCCCCAGCGGTACGGATGATGAATCTTCGATTATAGCAGATTTCGTCTTCGAACGGGTGCCTTGGAATACTCCGGTGGTGGACAACCGTTTAGACGACAGTTTCTTAGCTGCAGTGGTTGAATTTTTTGGGCTAGAAACGTTCATCATCTTTCCTCTCCCATCAGCAGAAATTTTCTGAGTGGAGTTGCAAGAGGCGATGGGAGGCACTTCGTCCTCTGAGCTGGGTCGTTACAGCCTTTGGAAAACAGATTACCGGTCTTCTCTTGCTGTCGCGTTGTTGCAACAGCAGTTGACAATGATTTGGGTGCAGTGATGTCCGTAGGAGGACTCTTTGCATATCGGGGCCTCTTCTCTTTTCTTGCATTTGTGGAGGATAACCTCACGCAAGTCAGATGGGTCTGGAACGACCATGTTTGCTCCCTGGGTTTTGGGAGACTTTTGGGAACCACTCTGTCCATTTGCCGCCGGGGGCTAGACTCGAGTGGTTCTGTACAACTTTCTATCAGAGGCCCGTATAACAGTATGTGGAATGCTCGGATGGTCAGAGGTTGGGACAGCCGACTGAGCTCGTCGAGCTCGCGCTGCCCTTGACTTCTTTACTTGAGCGCCTGAAGGCGTATAGTAGAAAGAGTCAGAGTGATACTGCAGAGAGTCAGATATATTCTCTTGGGCACATGAGAGATCAGGACCATAGGAGAGGCGATCGAAGACCGAGCCTGAACTGCGTAAAGCAGACAGTATACGGCTGGAGTCAACAGTCTTCATACGGCTGGCAGTTGTGGCCGCATAGGCTTTCTTCATGCGGCTGAAAGTCTCGACCGCATGTGTTTTCTCCATGCGGTTGGAAGATCTGGCCGCATGGACATTCTTCATACGGCTGGCAGTTTCAGCAGCATGAGCATCATGCATACGGCTGGCAGTCTTGGCCGCATGAGTGTTCGACTTCTTCCTGGAGCACATAGAATCACTCTTTATCCCTGCAAGTCCAGCATCGTAGTGCTTTCCTCTGTCGGACTTGGGGACAGCAGAGTCCTCTATGGCTTGAAGTGGGGTCGCATGAGAATCGCCTTCGCCGTCTTGGGTAGGAAAGAGTACTCCGTCCAAGGCTTGGGGAGGAGCAAATGATTTTGGCCTCCACTCCCTGCGAGCCTTCTCTGTACGGGTTTGCTTCTGGACAGGGCCAGCGCTCCCGTCGGAGAGTATTTCTTCAAACGCCTGTTGGTCGAAGCGGATGACCATCTTCTGTTGCGTGGAGCAAAGTTTGGCTGCATCCGATTGCGTCACCAACTCCTCAGCCGTGGAGAAGTTTGTCCCCAGCAGAGTCATCATCGTGTTTGCCATGAAATATAAAAGAACAGTACAATTATCGAAGGACCGGACTTTTACTTCACAATATAAACTCACATGTACAAAGGAAGCCTAGGGACGAAAGCCTAGGTACAGCAATCTAAGTACAATTGTTTATTTTAGATTCTGGGGGGTGACGATAGAGGCCCGGAAAAGCGACGGCCGCTCTGCCTTACTCCTTGGATGATCGGGTGCAGCGTTGGCTCTGTAGAAGAACTGCTTGGCGTTGATAAAGAAATGCTCTCCTTTTGATCTCTATATATTCTTTCTCTGGCTCTCTGGATCTCTGTGTCTTCTTTTTGTAAAAATCAGGGAGTCTCCTCCTTTTTTTCTTTTTTTTGCAAGGGAATGGCACCTTGCTATTTATAAGAGTGGGAGGCATCACTAGGGTTTGCAATGATTGCCCATTCTCAAAAGTCGGCGGCTAAGGATCAATGAATCTGGGCCGTTCATCTTGAATATAATAAATTTGAGCAATTAATGTGATTGCATCAAAATTTTTGTGGGTAATTAATGATGATTGACATAAATCCTCCTGATTTGTCATGCCAATCTCGGATTTCCCACCACGTGTCATTGATTTGCTTGATTGTAAATGATCTGATTTGATCCCAATATTTTATTAGGATCTGTTGATGGATTTAGATCGATTTGATGCCACGTATCCCACTATCATGCCACGTATCTTAACCGCGAGCCACTGTGGAAATCTGAGCTGCATAAAGATTGCTCCCCATTGAGCC
>JANAVB010006800.1:17278513-17283513 GCA_029216955.1 Iris pallida
ATGCGGAGAGATGTAGCAGACCCTTCGGAATGATGCTTATGGAAGACCCAGGATCAATGTGCATTTGGTCCACCTTTACGTCCCCGATGTATCCGGTGTAGTATAGTGGACGATCGTGGAGATTGGTTTTGATGAGCATATCCTGCGAGTGAAGACAATATTGGGCATTGCTCCTGTGCAAGCGTTGTCTTGGAGATTTGTAGGCGGGCTCTCTCCTGTGAGGTTGACCTGAGCCAGATATGCATCGGCATTTTGGAGTGCATCGCTCAAAGCTACGCGAACATCCTTTGAGAGCCTCGGGAGCTCGTATAATGATAATTTGGCCGGTGTATTGGCCAACTGCACCAAGATGTCGAAGTTGTAGGGCCTCTCCAACCCCTGAGGGTCTCTTTTCGGAGGGATTTGTCAAAGCGAGTCTCCTTCGGCCTAGGCTTGTCGGTCGTCGGAGGCTGAGAGGGTCCTGGAGCGTCAGCAGTAGCTGGCTGATGATCTTCAATTGAGTTCTCAGCCGCGGGTTGGGCCTGTACCCCAGATCGGGTAACGACAGCCGTGACTTCTTCGACATCTGCCGATATTGTGCAGCAGGATCTGACTTTTTTACCCTTCTTCTTGCGAATGAAAGGTGGTGTAGACTGGGTCACTTCAAGTACCAGGTCCGGATGAACCCACATGATCTTCCTCCGTGATGTGGTGAGGGGTACTAGACCAGCAACCTGATCCCGAGGAGGTGGAAGATTAGCAATCTCCATTGTCGCCAGAGGGATGGGTACCACCCCGTCTTGAGTCTCTGTTGGAGGGAAGCTGTCGAACTGTACGGACACCATGTTGGCCGCCACGGTTACCTCCTCGAAATTGATGGCCAGAGCGTTCGAATCGATGAGATGTTGGATGTATCGCTTCAGTTGGTAGCAGTCGTACGTAGCATGGTGGACGTAGCGGTGGTAATGACAGTACTTCGGGCTCTCCATTTATGCCGGTCGAGGTTTCCGTCTTGGTGGAGGGAGCTGAATTCTGTCTCCTTGTATGAGCATGTCCAAGATGGGTTTGACGTGGCCGTCCTCGAAGGAGTAGGTTATTTGCGGCCATTGTTTGTCTGTCGATTTTGTCTCAGGTTTCTGGGTTGTGTCATCCACCATAGCCTGCTTACCCCTGTTGTCCCGATTGTTGGAGGGGCTACCCCCATTGTCGTTGTTGGTATTAGGACGCTTGCCCTTGTTCTCTCCGTCCGAGATATACAATCCCAGTTGGCGAGCCTTCTTCAACCGTTCTTCGACACTAGTGGCACTGATGATGAATGTCTTCCAGTCCTTAAATTGACTTTCGCCCATCCAGAGACTGATTGTTGGGAGCAATCTCTTTTGGAAAATTTCAATCAAGGAGGAATCTGGGTTACCAGATGGCAACTTCATTACGGTTTGGCAAAACCGCTCGATATAGTTCCTTGTCAGCTCTTTCTCCCCTTGGACGATGTCCATGAGGGTGGACATTGTGATGTCCTGCCCTACTTCGTAGAATCTCTCCAAGAACATGCGCTTGAAGCTGGCGAAGGAGTGGATGCAGTTGTCTGGCAGGTTGCGATACCAGTCGAAGGAGACTCCTTCCAATGGCCCAATGAATAATCGTGTGAGGATGACATCGTTATAGGGCAGGTGGTCGGTGGTGACCTCGAAGTAAGTGATGTACCGACTTACGGAGGTCTTGCCATCATAAGGGTTGATGTTAAACGGCTTATATCTTGGCGGGAAGGGGACATCCCTCCATGCAGCAGGGTACGGTTGCCGTATTCTGAGGTCTTGAGAGTTTTTTCGAGCGTGAAACATGGCTCGGAGCACCTGGACCTCTCTTCTTGCTTCTCAGGCCTCATCCACAGCGGCGGGGGCCGTCATTTTAGGAGGATTGTTGCCCGAATTCGGTGCCGCTGAGTTTGAGTCCGTATTGACCGCGGGACCCGTATTTATTTGGCCAGGCATCCCTCATTGCAGAGTTGGAATGGCCGCTTTGATCTCGTCTACAGACTTGACCAAGGTATGCAGTATGGCCTCCAGAGTGTCGATGCGTTGGCGATCACTGGAACTACCTTGGTTGCTGTCTGTCATGAACACCGTCTTCACATGAGGGAAGACGGAAGGAACGATGGAGGACGTGCCCTCCGAGTCATACCCTTGTACCGAGAAGTCATTAGGATATGTGGGAATGTTCTTCTCTCGTTCGGACTCAGAAGGAATAGTACCCCCAATCTCAGAGCTTGCTTCATCTTGAGAGTCGTGGACGTCCTCGGGGATGTCGGCATCTGCTATATCTGACGGGGAGAGTTGTTTTCTCGGGCTCGTCTCCTTGGAACATCGGATTATCGTGGATGTTTTGAGGAGTGCTACCCTCTATTTCAGTAACCCCCAGCGGTACGGATGATGAATCTTCGATTATAGCAGATTTCGTCTTCGAACGGGTGCCTTGGAATACTCCGGTGGTGGACAACCGTTTAGACGACAGTTTCTTAGCTGCAGTGGTTGAATTTTTTGGGCTAGAAACGTTCATCATCTTTCCTCTCCCATCAGCAGAAATTTTCTGAGTGGAGTTGCAAGAGGCGATGGGAGGCACTTCGTCCTCTGAGCTGGGTCGTTACAGCCTTTGGAAAACAGATTACCGGTCTTCTCTTGCTGTCGCGTTGTTGCAACAGCAGTTGACAATGATTTGGGTGCAGTGATGTCCGTAGGAGGACTCTTTGCATATCGGGGCCTCTTCTCTTTTCTTGCATTTGTGGAGGATAACCTCACGCAAGTCAGATGGGTCTGGAACGACCATGTTTGCTCCCTGGGTTTTGGGAGACTTTTGGGAACCACTCTGTCCATTTGCCGCCGGGGGCTAGACTCGAGTGGTTCTGTACAACTTTCTATCAGAGGCCCGTATAACAGTATGTGGAATGCTCGGATGGTCAGAGGTTGGGACAGCCGACTGAGCTCGTCGAGCTCGCGCTGCCCTTGACTTCTTTACTTGAGCGCCTGAAGGCGTATAGTAGAAAGAGTCAGAGTGATACTGCAGAGAGTCAGATATATTCTCTTGGGCACATGAGAGATCAGGACCATAGGAGAGGCGATCGAAGACCGAGCCTGAACTGCGTAAAGCAGACAGTATACGGCTGGAGTCAACAGTCTTCATACGGCTGGCAGTTGTGGCCGCATAGGCTTTCTTCATGCGGCTGAAAGTCTCGACCGCATGTGTTTTCTCCATGCGGTTGGAAGATCTGGCCGCATGGACATTCTTCATACGGCTGGCAGTTTCAGCAGCATGAGCATCATGCATACGGCTGGCAGTCTTGGCCGCATGAGTGTTCGACTTCTTCCTGGAGCACATAGAATCACTCTTTATCCCTGCAAGTCCAGCATCGTAGTGCTTTCCTCTGTCGGACTTGGGGACAGCAGAGTCCTCTATGGCTTGAAGTGGGGTCGCATGAGAATCGCCTTCGCCGTCTTGGGTAGGAAAGAGTACTCCGTCCAAGGCTTGGGGAGGAGCAAATGATTTTGGCCTCCACTCCCTGCGAGCCTTCTCTGTACGGGTTTGCTTCTGGACAGGGCCAGCGCTCCCGTCGGAGAGTATTTCTTCAAACGCCTGTTGGTCGAAGCGGATGACCATCTTCTGTTGCGTGGAGCAAAGTTTGGCTGCATCCGATTGCGTCACCAACTCCTCAGCCGTGGAGAAGTTTGTCCCCAGCAGAGTCATCATCGTGTTTGCCATGAAATATAAAAGAACAGTACAATTATCGAAGGACCGGACTTTTACTTCACAATATAAACTCACATGTACAAAGGAAGCCTAGGGACGAAAGCCTAGGTACAGCAATCTAAGTACAATTGTTTATTTTAGATTCTGGGGGGTGACGATAGAGGCCCGGAAAAGCGACGGCCGCTCTGCCTTACTCCTTGGATGATCGGGTGCAGCGTTGGCTCTGTAGAAGAACTGCTTGGCGTTGATAAAGAAATGCTCTCCTTTTGATCTCTATATATTCTTTCTCTGGCTCTCTGGATCTCTGTGTCTTCTTTTTGTAAAAATCAGGGAGTCTCCTCCTTTTTTTTCTTTTTTTTGCAAGGGAATGGCACCTTGCTATTTATAAGAGTGGGAGGCATCACTAGGGTTTGCAATGATTGCCCATTCTCAAAAGTCGGCGGCTAAGGATCAATGAATCTGGGCCGTTCATCTTGAATATAATAAATTTGAGCAATTAATGTGATTGCATCAAAATTTTTGTGGGTAATTAATGATGATTGACATAAATCCTCCTGATTTGTCATGCCAATCTCGGATTTCCCACCACGTGTCATTGATTTGCTTGATTGTAAATGATCTGATTTGATCCCAATATTTTATTAGGATCTGTTGATGGATTTAGATCGATTTGATGCCACGTATCCCACTATCATGCCACGTATCTTAACCGCGAGCCACTGTGGAAATCTGAGCTGCATAAAGATTGCTCCCCATTGAGCCGCATAAGGCTAGCCACGTATCAAAGCTGCTTGGGAGTGGCCCCTGAACATTTGAACCGTATGGTGATAATCGGAACCGCATGAGCGTAGGCGACCGCCTAATGGGTGGCTTCTCAGTGAGCCGTATGGAGATACTCCTCGTGAGCCGCATGAGGTAGCCTCTGCTTGAGCCGCATAGGATAGCTTCGGCCTGAGCCGCATGGGACAGCTTCGGCCTGAGCCGCATGGGGTGGTCTCTACTCGAGCCGCATGCGACTGTCCACGTGTCAAGGCCGCATAAAAGTTTTTGGATTTCGGAGGATCGTGTCAGAGATTTTCTTCGTTTTCCTAGGAGTCTGCCATCATGACGGAGTCATAATTGTATTTTTGTGTAAGAGCTATCATGTGTCCGAGCTGTCAGCCGTCGAGGCATTTAATGCAGTAAAAGACAAAGGAAAGAGCTGTTTGCAGGCCACGTGGCTCCTCTCTGAGGCGCATAGGACTTTATTCGAGCCGCATAGACGCTTGAGTCGCATAGAT
>JANAVB010006800.1:17893513-17961013 GCA_029216955.1 Iris pallida
TCGAATCGCCAAGGAACTCCGTGCCTCGACGCATCCAAGCGAGCTCCGCGCCACGAGCTTCTACCTGTGCCTGCACATGTAAACTATGTGGGTATCAGTACTCAACTGTACTGGTGGAATGAGCTCCTCGCCCACCCATACAAAACCAACACGTTTGATTTATTTTGTGCAACATAGTCCATTCTTATCAATTGTCTTTCAAGTCTTGTCTTAGGATCAGTTTTATGACAGACGCCTTGGCATACTTGTGTCTGAGGACCATCCCGTGCTTGCTCAACAACGTCTACTCCATAACGATGACCTATCAAATCGTGTTTGCCTTACGGCCCAAAATCAGAGACGTAACTACGCGATAAGACTCCATTCCCGTGTGACCGTGCTATAAGTCCTTGTTGAGGCCGTGCCTCGCAACTCAATGAGACTCAATCACATCGCCGCCTCGTGGCCCTTTGCTACTAAATCATCAACTGACCCAATCAAGACTTGTGGGTTAAGTGTCACTCGACCGACTTTGCCTTGCGGCCTTTCCTGACTTAGACTCAAGACAACTCACATCCAAACTATGTAACTTATATGCCGACAACATAAGACTCGACGCCGCATCTCGTGCCGAAGCACGTCGCCTACGTTGCAACCAAATCTTAGGCCTAATATTTTGTGTTCCAACTATACTCACACCTTCAACTCGACTTCCTTGATATACTACACTCAATACTCGACTCAATCCAAAGGCATACACGCGGATCGCCGCCCATGCCGACTCATCTATATGAACTAGTCACTAGCGCCCAGCGCTATAATGGACTCCTTTTATAGTTTTGATTAGACGGACGCCCCTTGCCAGCGCGAGTAGCTAGCTCCGCTGCAAGTCCTCGCCTAACCCGTGCGGTCATCCAGCACACAGCTACGAAAATATCTACAATCGCAACGGTTCCCATGGGCCGCCTGGGTCGCCGTTCGAGAGACTGTTTATTTTATTTACCTTGTACAAGTTGTCCAATAACCATGCAAGACTCGTCTCAAACTGACGTCTCACACAGTCAATCTACTTCTAGTATTACCATCTCTTTCAGGGCTAAGTTCAATACTTCTCACATCTGAGATCTTGCCTCGACGACCTAGTCACGAGCATTCTTTCTTTCTTGCCTCGACGACCCAGTCGCGAGCATTCTTTCTTTCTTATCCTATCATTTCACTCAACTCAAGAACAACTATTGAAACACTTTCCAAACTCAATGAATCAACCGTGGCCCGTGCCTTAAAACACTAAGTTCGTGTCATCATGTCTCAAACCAACTTGAAACTCTATGTGACACCACCGCCTAAGACATACTCTATATGACGGGCCTTACGACCGTGAGACTATGTGGTTATACTCGGCCGTACAACTCATAGGACCATGCTTGCTACTACTCCTGATAGCTTAACATAACTTGACTAACTTACTTTGCAACATCTTGACGAGCAAAGGCTGCGTCAAGCCTTGCGTCATAGGAACGTGCCGTGCACGCGTTTGACTTTGAACAACCAAGTTATTTGGGGTGCCTAGACTTATGCCACAAGCCGTGCAATACAACTTAACCCGTCGGCCTGCAGAAGCTATGCCACGCATTGGACGAAGAGACCGTGCATGCTTTATGAAGTATTTATGCGGGCGATGCCTATGAATTTGGCTAACTCTTAGCTTGTGGCGAAGACCAACTTTTCCTTCTCCCAAGCCACGGGACGAAGGACTGAGTGTCACTTTTCAAAGCACGCCGTGCACCAACTCTAAGCCAACCGTTGGACCTTTCCATATTCTAACTCAATTCGACCCGTCGGAATTATTCCCTTTTCTATGTGGATTCATCTCTTTTATTATTAAGCCTACTTGTGCAAGTTGAAAACATACAATTTATTATGTGAAGGCAAAGATGAGGCGAGTTCACCGAAACTACCCCACTTGAGCGAGCGGTCGCCTCGACCGAGCGATATCTCCGCTTAGCCATTGCAAGGCTAAGTCCGAACGCCGTTGGCGTTTCGATTCCTCCGATTGACTGAGCGGGACGGGGCACTACATCATACACCACTCAGAAAAAGTTTCGTCCTCGAAACTAACTGAGTACTTACTTACTGACTTATCACTTTACTCAACATTCAAGAACTCTCGCACACACTACGCCTATGCGTTTCCCAAATCTGAGCCACGCTCGTGCTACTATCAATCTTTTCTTCAATCCGATTTCAAAATCCTTGACACTTTTCCATTCCTCAAGTCTCACTTGATTCAACGTATCACTTAGTTGGATCGTGCACATATTCCAGATGTCCCTAAAATACATGTATTTCAGCCAAGCCTCGTGATAAAGAATTCCCCTATCACCACTCGAGTCGGATCGTGCACATATTCGGGCGTCCCTGATATACGTGCATGTCAACCGAGGCTCGCGAGTGGTGCCTCCACAAATCCTACCACTTCGCACTCGGACGTCTGCCTAACCGCTAGGCTATGTCTTTCCATCAGTATTGGAATCATAGTTCCCAAACAACGATATCAACACTGACCCCATCCTAAGGTCAAACCAAGTTGATAGTACGGGGTTTTTCTACCCAAGCTCACATCACTCCGATTTCTAAACTTCGAGCATAGATTTCCTACACACATCCCAACATATGTCGCACGAGGTCTGAGTCATTCAGCAAAGCCATCCTACGACAACTCACGTTCAACCAATTTCACGACGTATCAAAATTGCTCATTCAATAAGTCATCTTGTATAGTCTATCCCTTCAAACACGTTCGATATAGTTCGCCTATCAATCCTTCTCAATTCAAGCACGCAATGACGTAATTCGTCGCTAACCAAAATTTCACATTCCACATTTTCTTAGTCATCTATTCCAATTCACGTAATCGATCATAAGGTCGTCTAGCTTAACAATATGTTGTGCCCCGATCTCACGCGAGTCAGATTATCCACGGTGGGCATGAATCACCATGTACGCTACCGCAGGATAATTATCCTCATCGGGACGTAACTCTTGTTTTGCGTCTAGACTAATTCATTCTCGATGCGCGAATTGGACCTACTCAATCCTCAAGTTTATTCAATCATCAATCGCAAGTCCAAACATCCTCGAATTTTTCTTCGTATCAAACCAACAAGTCGAGACAATCAAAGTTGTCGCATCCTGATTTTTCCGAGTTCGATCATTCTCGCGACATGAATCACCATGTCAGCGCTCACGTGGAACGATTGCCCCTAATCCGACGCAACGCATGTGCGAGGCTAGAGTTGTGCTCGCGCAAGACAAGATCGTCGACGTTGTGGTTATCTACGTAACCATCAAGACACAATCATTTTCATCCAACATTCATCTCAATCAAAGTCCTAAGTATTGCATCCAACCGAACAATAGCGCTTGCACGATCGTCATTCGCCGAGTTACAGTACCCCCGAGTTATCGCATGTCGATCTTTGATACGCCTCAATACTATCGATGACATGTGTAACCTGACGATCTTCTTTTGCAACAAATTCTGAGTCGTACGAATGGTGCTATCATCCGACTGGATAATCTCCTCGACATTCAAATTCAAGTTCGATCGTTATCCCTCGAATCATTTACAACATCAATTTCCTCAAATCCAATTTTACGTATTGTTCATCCGTTTATCTTAAGTCATCGACCAACGTATTTTCTCAATTCGCATCATTCCTTTCTAACTCAAATCATCGAGCAACGTTCAATCCAATCCTTAGAGCCATTGCGTAACTTCAACATTCAACTTTTCATGCACGATATCTTCCCATCGTGCTAACTTTTTCTCTACGATCCACCTATCGATTTCCTTTATCAAGTCATCTGTTCGCTATACCTTAACTTTTCCTCGATTTGATTTCACGTACTTAATCATTCTCGCGTTTCATACTTCACACAATCCTCAATCCCGTGCACGTTCTGTGCATGTTATTTCTAATTTGTTCGAATCCACTTATCAAACTTCATGACAACAACTCACTCAATCTAAGGCTTTGTATATGTGCGACGCTTGCTGATAGACTCATCGACATCCCGAATCCTCAATCGATCAATCGACATCCCTGAGGCTATCGCATACACCACTCAGGGATGAAGTCATTCAACAAATCCTCAACTATCATTCGAATCAAAATCGATTTCTTCAATCCCGTTCGAACCATTCCTCTAATTCCAAGCACGCTCATCTATAACGCATCGACGTTATCGTCGCTCGATAGCACCCCTATCGATAGTCATCTCAATTTACTCAATCGAGTTCAACTCATTCTTGTTCGACACTATTCAATTCCCGTACTCGACTTTTCTAAGGTCGACACAACTTTGGTGTATATGCCCAACCCGACTTAGCCAACCGTGCTTACGCGAACCATCTTTTTGTTTTGACAAAAACGGTTCTCCTACATTTTTACAAATTATTTAGACTTATTGTATGGACATCCCATGGGACATTTGAGAGAGAGCGCACCAACAATTTCAACTTACGAAAGCAACAATTCAGAGTTTGCAGAAACAACAGAATTAAAGAATTCAATCGATAGTCCAAGGACGTAAAGCTGTGCTCTGATACCATTATGTCATGTCCCGCTCCCGTAGGAGCGATCGTCCTCGCTAAGGCGTGATGCCGCACGAGCCTAGGTTGCGCTTGTGCAAGGCGGGTTCCATAACGGCCGATTTCAGCGGCTGCGACGGGATCGTCGCACAGAAGTCCCAAACAGAGACATTGAATAATAGCAGCGGAAATTAAGAACAGAACACAAGTTATTCAAAGAAGCTCTTTATTGATATTGAAACAAAGGTTACAATAGGACGCAAGGCCAAGATTACAAGTCTCTCAAGCTCACTCATCTCACACTACAAGTCACTCAGCTCTCTCTCTCATCTCTCAATACATGTCTTGAACCAGCGGATGCTTCGGAAGGCGACGTCCATACATTATGTCCTGTATAAGTCTTGACTCCATGAGGCCGTACGCTTCGAATCGCCAAGGAACTCCGTGCCTCAACGCATCCAAGCGAGCTTCGCGCCACGAGCTTCTACCTGTGCCTGCACATATAAACTATGTGGGTGTCAGTACTCAACTGTACTGGTAGAATGAGCTCCTCGTACACCCATACAAAATCAACACGTTTGATTTTCTTTGTGCAACATAGTCCATTCTTATCAATTATCTTTCTAGTCTTGTCTTAGGATCAGTTTTATGACAGACGCCTTGGCATACTTGTGTCTGAGGACCATTCCGTGCTTGCACAACAATGTCCACTTCATAACGATGACCTATCAAGTCGTGTTTGCCTTACGACCCAAAATCAGAGATGTAACTACGCGATAAGACTCCATTCCCGTATGACCGTACTATAAGTCCTTGTTGAGGCCGTGCCTCGCAACTCAATGAGACTCAATCACATCGCTGCCTCGTGGCCCTTTGCTACTAAATCATCAGCTGACCCAATCAAGACTTGTGGGTTAAGTGTCACTCGACCGACTTTGCCTTGTGGCCTTTCCTGACTTAGACTCAAGACAACTCACATCCAAACTATGCAACTTATATGCCGACAACATAAGACTCGACGTCGCATCTCGTGCTGAAGCACGTCGCCTACGTTGCAACCAAATCTTAGGCCCAACATTTTGTGTTCCAACTTATATGCCGACAACATAAGACTCGACTTGTTACGCCCCGACCCGGGAAATCGCTCGTCCTCGCTAGATTTCACCCGAATCATCGTTCTCGCTGGGGCGTGATGCCGTACGAGCCTGGAGTTGCGCTCGTGCAAGACAAGGTAACAGGTTCACATAGAACTATCTCAATTTGATAACATAAGTAGCGGAAGGAAACAAAGTATAACACAAGAATCTCTTTCATTCATATTGAACTGAAGGTTACAAAGGCTCTGAATCGCCCAACATAAAATGCTAATTGGCTACAACGCTCATGATTCTCTCTAGCTCACAAAGGATTACATTGTTCCATACATTATGTCTCTTTATAGCCACCAAGTTGTCTTCGGCCGAACATCTCCATGTCGCAAGTCCGAACGCATATGCGGTAGCTCCTCTTGAACGCCAAGGACTCCATGCCTCGGCTCGTCCAAGCCAAGCTCCGCCCCGAGCCGATCATAACCTGAGCCTGCACATAAACTAGTGGGGGATTAGTGCTTTCGTCCTCGCTTCGCACTGATCAAGACCCGCTCGCACCCAAACCAAATACTAAGTAAATTTAGTGGAACATGCATCATTATTTGGTGATCTTTCTATTTAGCCTTAGGATCAGTTTCATGGCAATATTCGATGTATAGCAACATATCATAAATGTGTCCCACACCGTGTTCCTGCAGCAGATACAGTTAGACATAATCTGAAACATAACATAGTGATTCATGCTCATCCCGTTCCTCTTTGCTTAGCCTGCCATGGTTAGAACTTACATAAGCAATCATACGATTCGCACAACCGACCAATCATAAACGTAAACATATGCATAATGGGTGGCAGGCCCTGCGCCTGCACCCAGCTCTCATCTCAGCCCACCGGTCCTAACTATATGAAGGTCACGGTGTTTCGCACCGTAATGGACTTGGCATCTCATATGTGTAAGCCTATAATCGCTTCGATACGGGTTGCTAGCCCAGTATCCGAAGGATCCCAAACTTACGGATATCATAGCTTATCACAGCACTGGATGGTCGCAATCCGTCTGAATGTTGTGCACCATAAATACCACACATAATTCCCTCCTAGGCCGAACGGTCCCGGCACCCCGGCGTAACCGTTCGAGGGAAGCCGTACCCGGGTACGGGCCATCCGAGTCCATTGACCATGCAATACGCGCCATAGCATACAAGTCATATATTCCAATCCATCTCGTATTCCATAAACATAGTCTCGCTCCATAAACGGTTTCCCATGCCATATACATATTCGCGTCTCATAAACATAATCCACCATTCATATGGGGAGCTCCGTCGGCGTTATGCCCCAACACATCCATATTGATGCACGATGCCCAACGGCTTAGTCGTCTCGTACTCATAATCACGCGTCCAGTTCATAATGTTATTCGTATAGCCTACTTCCGTATTTACTTATTCATTCCATAACATAAGTGCCCGAGGGCACGCTCAGCGCCGTAATCAATGTTCTACGCCTAGAGTTCAATGTTCTCGGAGCCGTGCACATGATGCACATTTCAATATCGTCTTTCAATGTTCTACCATCATTGCCCTACCGCGACTCGTACACTTGATGCACGTCGCTTCAATTGTTCGATTGTTCAATGTTCTACCTTAGTATTCAACGCATATTTAGACACTTACTCGCCGAGCCATGCTCGCTAACTCGATAACAACTTACGCATACCATAACATATTTTATTTTAGACGTGAAGGAATAGGGAGAGAGAGTCAAGAACCCGCCCACCTTAAGCCGATATGCCTTGTCGTTTCGCCGATTGAAGCATTTCGCTTCCATAACTCGATCGCATAGCTAACTCCCGGACTTAGCCATTCTTTTGAACTACTCGGTTGACTTGGCCTATCGTGCCCATACCTCGATCCGTAATCCAGCATAAAGGTATAGCCTGTACACCAGATCAACTAACATTAGCACTTGCTCAAACGGAACTTATCCTTTGCATCGATTCGATTCATAGATTCCAACCGACTCAAAGCTTACCTTTGGCCAACGTAACGCTTGCATCGATTCGCATCGATACCTCATCAGGTTAACGCAACTCCTCGAGTCAACGACTCTACATAATGCACCGATGCGGAGCGGGGCATTACAACTCACACCTTCAACTCGACTTCCTTGATATACTACACTCAATACTCGACTCAATCCAAAGGCATACACGCGGATCGCCGCCCATGCCGACTCATCTATATGAACTAGTCACTAGCGCCCAACGCTATAATGGACTCCTTTTGTAGTTTTGATCAGACGGACGCCCCTTGCCAGCGCGAGTAGCTAGCTCCGCTGTAAGTCCCCGCCTAACCCGTGCGGTCATCCAGCACACAGCTACGAAAATGTCTACCATCGCAACGGTTTCCATGGGCCGCCTGGGTCGCCGTTCGAGAGACTGTTTATTTTATTTACCTTGTACAAGTTGTCCAATGATCATGCAAGACTCGACTCAAACTGACGTCTCACACAGTCAATCTAGAACGACTAGAGAAAGTGGTAGTTTATTTTAAATTGTATTGAGAAAACTGTTGAGGGACTCGACTCATAGATTTAGATATTGTATTAAGGGGCGACCAAGAGGGATATTAATTGCCATATCATCCATGACCATGATAGTTGCACATACACAAGTGAAGTTAGTTATCTACCAACCATGTGATTATATTTCAACCTTGACTTGCTCGACCTTCCCTCAATTCTAAAACTTTCATCTTGACCTTCTGATCGTTGGACATTTGGAAACGATTAGAACTATCCCTTGACTAACCCCAACCTAGAAGGGTACCTTTTCTCTAGAAATCGTGTCCCTAACTTATTTTACTTTGGCCCATGCTTTAATTAGATCCAATTTATTCGTGCGTAAATATCACCTTAGTGAACTCCCACTTTCTATTTTAGATCTTTTGGTGTCTCTAACCGTGACATTGATATTCGGAGCACGAGACCAGCTATTTCATCCCAACAGGTTACACATACAAGACCTAGACGAGCCCACCTTCATATAGGTATATCACGTGCCACTAAAACACGTCTTCTTGTACTCTATTTTTATGATATGACTTTTGCGTCGAAAAGACTAAAATGTAACCTTTACCATGATACCGATATATTTATCGACCATGGATCTCGACTCAATTCCTTCAACCCGATATGTGATTGTGTTCTACTTAATTTCTTAAATGCTTAACCTGTGCTTATTGTTAACCCGTGCCTTTTATTTTTGTGTATTATCTTAAATCGCTTAGGCCCATAAATTTTATTTTTGTGCAATAATTAGTATTTATTATCCAAACCCTATCACGACCATTAAGCCTAACCAATACTTTCTTCTAAATCGTTTTGATTTTCTCTTCCAAAATTTCATTTTGCTCTGCTATTATTCATGCAACCTTGCTCTTGTGATTCCTTGGGCTTAGATAAAGATTTGATCATGACACCCTTTGGTTAGACATGGGCTAGATTGGAGGGCATCATAAAGGAGATGAGTGGCTAAATCAAGTAAAATGATACGTGATTATGAGAATTAGTTAAATGTGCTATTTGATTAAGAGATGTGATATTATGTTTTGGGAAGATCAAAGGATAGTATATTTGCGAGTGCCAAAAAGGTTTGAGATTAATCCAAAGTGGAAATGAATTTTATGTTGGTGCATAAGGGATAAAACTTTCTTTACGTTGAGAAACAAGTGTAAACTTCCTAGAAGAGTTTGACTTTTAACTTAATTGAATTTTTTTTGAAATTTCAAAGGGGATTAAAGCTTGAGGAAATATGCATGTTTATGTTGGAAAAAGGGAGGTTAGAGATTCACCTAGTATTTACTTTTGAGGTGATTATGAACGACAAAGGCTATTTGGAAAAAAAAATGTATATGGAATATAAACTTGGGGATAGAATTTTGAAAATCTTCTTTTTCGATGATTTAAGATTTGATCTTTCTATGATGGTTATGAATACAACTTTCGTGGTGAAGATAGAAGTGATTTTAATGGATTGAAGGATTATTATGAAGGACAAAAATTCGATTTGAGGAAAATACTAGAAGTAGATTAAAAATTTGAACGTTCTAAAAATCTATCGTTAAAGATTGCATTTAGAACATGAATGAAGATAGAGATTAAAAATCTACGTGAGTAAAATTTTGAAGGTTAATGATTGAAAAGAAAATAGGTTCCAAGGATTAAAGGATTTATGGAATATAGATCTTGATAAAATAAAAGTAAGATTTAATATAGAAAGGCCTTGATGATTTTGCCAAGAATTATGACAATATCAAAAACAAGTTAGATTTTGAATATATTGTAAGATCGTGGTGGAAGAGATTCTTGCCTATTTTGAGTACACATTTTGTTGATCGAAATTGATAGTTGTCATGAGATATCTTCCACATCATACCCATGAATTCATTTTCCTAGCTATCGTAATACTCGATTATTCGAAAATCAACTTCATTGTATGCCTTTTAACTTGATCGAATTTCTATTGCCTCAACCCTACCTACCCTATCTATTCCTAAATTTCGAGGACGAAATTCTTTTAAGTTGGGTAGGATGTAAACCCCCTAAATTTCTACTTTAATTTTTTTTTAATATAAATTGAGTATTTAAAATTTTTACTTGGTATTTGTACGTCGCATAGTCGTATTATACGTCGCGTACGAATTTGTCGTATGGGACGTCGCGTATGAGTTCGCATTTTCGTATGTCTCGTCGAGTGCGAATATGTGCGAGGTACATATTTTTCTAAAAACATTTTATTTTAAAAAGCTTGGTTTTTCAAATAATAAATAATAAATATTTTCGATTTCTTAAAGTTGTAAAATGCGTCGCATTTGGAATTTTCAAAACCTATTTTACATAATAAAAAGGTTATATAAATAGTAATTTGAAAACCATATTTTATGCAAATATTTATTACATATGAGGAGCATAATTTTTTTTAATTATTCGTATATAATGCTATTTTCGAAATTAATTAATATTAATAATTTATTAATTGAAAAAGTATTTTAAAATAGTGTTTTGATTTAAATTTAATTGATCATGATAATTTATATTTGAAAAGATTTTATTTTTTCATTTTAAATAGGTTTTAAAATAGTATGTAGCTATATTGGATTAGATTCGATCCAATTATTTTTATTTATTTGAACTAATTATGATAATATCTACATGTGACTTAATCAATTTGAATTAAAATTTATATTATCTATTGGGGATTTAATCAAATCCCAATGGGAATTCCCACCTCCTATATAAGGAGAGATACTCTTCCATAGTTTTCAACCAACCATCCATATTGTGCATCGTGTCTGTGCCTCTACATCCACTAAAATTTCCATTACACATACATATTTTTCCGTCCGACAAACCGGATATCCACCTAGTGTCGGGACACAACCCCGGCACGACACATCCCACCCGACGATCCTATCCCTAATCCGACTTCAGTATCCCCAAACCCCGCCATCGCCGTTCCGTCACCACCACCTCTTCCTCGCCTCGCCATCACCGGCAAATCCGCACCACAACACCAGCCACCACCATACGGCCAGCCCATCCCAGAACCAGCCACCCACTCTGCACCACAGCCATTCTCCTGATCCTGGCCACCCCTTCGACCTCGGCCATCCAACAACCGGCCATTACTCCACATCCGCAACCACCCCACCGCGGTCATCGCCGCCACCACGCCGTCACCAACACCAAACCCCAATCTCCTCCCCGCTCCAAACACAACCACTATCACCCCTTCCGACTTCGCCACTCAAATTGCCACCTTCTCCCACGACAGACTATTCCGTCGAACCACCGATCACAAGCACCGGCAACCGACAGGAACCCCCCAAACAGTCAGAATAAAAATAAAAATAAAACTCCACCATCACCCCTTACCTTCCTCCGCCGGAGTGTCGACGCCGGTGCCGTAACCCTCCACGATCGCCCTATCCGCAGTTGGATTCGCCACAGCCGCCAAGGCTCAGATCCGCCGTGCCCGACCCCTGGCGCGCCATCCCAGCCGAGATCCGGCCACTGATCCGCGTGGACCGGCCGGATTTTCCTCCGTGCGCCGGCGAGCAATGCGTGCACTTTCCTCGCCACCGGCTCCGTGCCGCACTGCCGAGTGCACCGACCCACCGCACTCCTCCAGAGTAGCTCCGCCCGCCGGCCTACTCCTTCACGCTGGACCGCCGGCGTCAGCCCTTCACCCTCCGGCTTCCCGCTCTCCTTCCGCCAGCCGCGATCGGAGCCGCCGCCACCTCCCCGGGCGCGCTGTCGCGCCGGAGCAGGCGCCGCCGGCCGAGCCCCTCGGTAAGCTCCCCTTCCCTCACACACTCTTCCTCTCTCCTCTTCTCCCCAACATTCTTTTCTCTTTCCTCTTTCTTAATAATCCTCTTTTATTTTGGGGAACAGCTGTAGTTTTTTTTGGATGATTTTAATTAATATTATTAACACATTGTTATTAGTACTATTATTATTATATTACTGTTATTATTTATTATTATTAGTATTTATTATTACTGATATTATCATTATTGTCACGCCCCAGAACCAGAATACTGAAGAGCGGGGGAATGACTCAGCCAGCTACGTATTACGGGTAGATGAATACCGTATAATACGATCAATGCTGTCTAACCAGACGAGGGGGTGCATACTACATAAAGGTCTTACTATGGTCATCTCACATCTATTGTCTCAATCATTCAATCAAGAAGCATAAATAGAGAACATGTAAGATAAAGCAGTAAGGCGTCCCAAACGCTCAGTCAAAATGTTCTTGAGATCTGGCTTTACAAAACATAGCCAGATGATATAGCAAGTATACACAATTGTTATCAGCTGCAGTCTGACTTAATTACAATTATGTAAAAGTAAGTACAAGACAATCCGACTAACATGTCAGTGCCAAACGGCTATGTATAAAGGTAAATAACAAAACGAGCGGTGAAGTAAGGAACCCACTCGAGTCCTCCTGCAATCATTCCTCTAGTGTTGACCATCCTGGAGGTAGAAGTAAGCTGAGTCCTCGGGGACCGGCTCTAAATCTGGCCATGCAAAACCAAAGAGGTTAGACCTCTAATAGCAAGTATCACAAGAAAGGACGATATGAAGGACTAAACCAGTAAGTAAAAGAATATAATAATAGATCTCTGCTTCCCACTAGGATTCACATAACATCACGACACTTCGAACCAACCTCCCAACCAAACAAGGACAGAAGTTGGCCCGTCATGTCCTGACATTCTGATCATCTCAGTTAGGCAACAAAGTAGATACAGTACACAAACAAATCATCTTGAACGGCCAATCAAATCCTACGGCTTGCTATTGTGAGCCCCAAGTTATCCTGGAATTATGCAATTAGGGATTCCTCAGTTCTTACTATGTGCGAGCAAGGCTGGTCTATCCAGTCAATCATGTGCGCCATGCATGAATTAGACGAGTCCTAGCAGGACGCCCGTCGTCAATATACAATATACAATAATAATAAAAGCAGATACTGTTCCATGCCCGTGTGGCAGATTTACAGTATCTGTAGGAACCAGCCGGCCCGTCGGGTACTACTCGTCCCAAGGGGGCTGCCATGTAAGAACTCGGGAATCCATTCTCTCCATGCAATCATTATTTTATTTAACTTAATAGTCCCTACGTTGAGTGAAATCCCATGCCGTAGATCATGGTCATTCAAATGAGTACTTCCGTACGGGGTACGATATGCACAACTCTACAACTATACCAGTGCGGCTAGGTTGCAGGTCTTACATAGCGTAATGCAACAATCAAATCTAACCACGGTAATCATGCCTTGACCATAAAGTACACATGCTTCTTTTGTAAAGATAAATAATTAAATAAATAGATTGAAGCATGCATGTGCATGTATGTCAATATTCGGGATCAGCCAGTCGATTGCAATAGTTCATAACATGAACGTGTCCCATTCATTTATTTCAATAAGACGACTAGCCAGTCTCTTAGCATGATCAATATTTAGTCCATGTCACATTCATTATCAATAGTGACAAGGCATGAAAGTCATTTAGCATTAAATAGGGTCGAGTCTATAACTCTCGAGTTCAAGTTCTAGTCATACTGGGTATCCATGGATCAATCAGGACACAAGGCGCATCCCACATAACCATCCATTTAACAAATTTAACATACCATGATTTATCAAAAAAGGCGTAAGGATATAATAGAAGAATTATCATGCCATCATTAAATGAATAAAGTATAGAACAAATAAAACACCCAAGTCAAGAAGTCACGCCAACAAGTCTAGCTGGAGTGAGCGTGGGAAGTGGGCGTGAACAGTGAGCGTGAAAAGTGATAAGAAATTCACGCACTCATGGATGTGTGCGTGACAAGAAATCCACGCACTCATGGATGTGTGCGTGACTAAAAATACACGCACGCTCATGGATGTGTGCGTGACTAAAAATACATGCACGCTCATGGATGTGTGCGTGACTAAAAATACACGCACGCTCATGAGAACGTTAGCGTGACTAAAAATACACGCACGCTCATGGATGTGTGCGTGACTAAAAATACACGCACGCTCATGAAAACGTTAGCGTGACTAAAAATACACGCATGCTCATGAGAACGTTAGCGTGACTAAAAATACACGCACGCTCATGAGAACGTTAGCGTGACTAAAAATATACGCACGCTCATGAGAACGTTAGCGTGACTAAAATACACGCTAACGTAAGAACATGAGCGTGTCTCAAAATCCACGCAGACACGTAGAGACGTGTGCGTGACTAAAATACACGCAGCCACGTAAGAACGTGTGCGTGACTCAGCCTTCGTCCCAAGCCAGAAAATGAAGTTCCCAGCCAGAAAACATGCTAAGTTGGGAGATCAAAACCCATGAACAGCCGAAATACACAAACTTAGATCTAGGGAAAACAAGCCACAGAAACCAAAAATGCCAAGCACTAAACTCTCTCAGGATTAAGGGAGGAAGAATAATGATCCATAAAAATGGATGATTGAGAAGCAAGTTTGCACTTGCCTTCTCCTGCTGCTGGTAGGTGGTGGAGAGTAATGAGAGGAAGAAGAAGAAGTAATGGTGAGAATGAAGTAATGAGGAGAGAGAGAAAGAGGTGGAAGCTTTAAATAGGAAGGGGTGGTAGGTGGGAGCTAGTGGGCCGGGTTGTCCACCATGAACCCGAGAACCCAATAAGACCAAAGCAGGGAATAAAATGCAGAAAAATAAAATGCAGATAATTAGAATGCAGAAATAAAATTGCAGGAAATTAATTAACATGAAAATTTAAAGAGCAGGTAATTAATTAACATGAAACTAAAGGAATTTAAATACAGAATAATATATGATAAATACTAAATAAATACATTCAAGCAATATACGTATTAAAATACGCATCCTGGGAACGGGGAGTGACAATTATTATTATTATTATTTTTTTATTCTTATTATTATGGTTACTAGTATCATTAGCTATAGTAAATTTCTATTGTTAGTTATAAATATATATATATATATATATATATATATATATATATATATATATATATATATATATATATAAGTAAAAGAATTTTATGCAATAAATATTTTACTAGTATAAATTTTAAAGTGGTTTTCCTAAAAACAAAAGTTTTCTAAATAGTGTTTACAATTTGAGCAAAAACTAGAGTTAGTTTTAAATTATATTATATATATTCCAAATTGTTACCTAAAAGTATTTGTTAAATAAAAGGTAGTTTCCAAACTATTATATATATAGATTGTTTTCAAGTATTTACCAACAAAATCTAGTTTCAAATAATATAAATATTTTCTAATAATTTTGAAGGTATATTTTTGACTAAAGAAATAACTTTTCCTAAACCAAATACTCTCTCCGCTTGGTTGTTCGTAATTATGACTAACTAAATCATTTCCTACGTTGTCGGAACCAGACTTCTTCATATCGACCCGGTTAGTCAAGCTATTTGGACATTATCATGATCGTCGCACCACACCAGGCGGTAACCCAGGCAAGACACCTTGCCTTTACTGTTTAAATTTTCTGCTCAATATCATGCATGTTTTGTTTATTTTCAATTTTTTTCTTTCTAAATTATATGTAGATGAAAATTACTATATTTTATGCAACTGGCTTAGAGTTAAGGGACTACCCTATGATTAGAGCATCTCATAAACTGTCACGATGTGCCACGAGTTGTGTGTGAGTTGTGAGTCGCATATGGCTTCGGACTTGCGTATCGACCGTACATCGGTACGTACAGGCCGTGCGTTAGGATATAACTGCTAATAGATTTGTGTAGAAGACTTGACAGTTATTAAGGATTAAACAGTGTGGTGGAAACGATACGTATTTGTGTGTCATGGTTACGACACACGTATAGTATCATTAGGGGGAGGGGACAGCTACTAGCGTAGGGGCTACATTTATTTTTACACACATTTGGAAGATAGTGTCTCGGATGAGTGCTACGTGTTACCCGGCCGATAGTGTCTCAGATGAGCGCTACTTGTTGGCCACTCTTTATTACTTGCTTGCGTGAATCCGTTACAGCCCCTGCGTAGAACGTTGTCCTCTAAAGTGCATTCCACATAGAACGGTTAGGAACCTTTACTCATGCATACTTTTCTGTTGATCTTTTATTATTCAGTATATTGGCATGATATTATGTGTCTTGTTACGTCCCTCTGAGGACCTGGTGATTTCTCCAGGTGTGTTTTGTGACTTCCTGCAGGTGCTCTAGCTAAGGCCGTGTCTTCCTTCCTTCCTTCGTGATGATTGCTCTTGGACTCGTCATTTGCTTCGCTCGACCAATCACTTTCTTTGTATATTTCTTCCCTATTTAAATTAGTTGGTAGTGGATTTGTCTCCGCCCAACGATTGTATACATGACAAACTCAAAGTTGCTTTTATATTATTATTTATCTTTGTGGATGAGATTTAGTGTCTTGGCTTTCTATATTTTACAGCTTATGTATACATACGAGCCTTTCATTTACTCGTACGTATACAGCTGGCATGATACGTATCTGGTCCCATGTATTTTGGGACTGGGGCGTTACAGTATGCATATATCTTCCAAGCCCAACCTAGCCTTGGGATTGTCTTTCGTCTTTCCCTTTACATCCATCACAGTATTAATTATGTTGTCAAAGACATTCTTCTCGATATGCATAACATCAAGGTTATGTCTGATCAGATTGGTGCTCCAATATGGCAGGTCCCAGAATATACTTCTTTTTGTCCAATTATGAGTGCGACCAAATTCATCACACTTGTATCCCTTTATAGGCTCTTCGATAGCACTTGGAAAATCCTTGACCTCCTTCCATATCGTGTCTCCGGTCCACCTTGGCGGTGGATTAGCCTTCTCCATAACGTTGGTACGAAAAGCATTATTGTTCCTCCGGAACGAATGGCCTTTCGGCAGGAACTATCGATGACAATCGAAGAAGCATGGTTTTCTTCCGTGTTTTAAACGAAAAGCCTTCGTGCGGTCCATGCAATACGGACATGAGAGATGACCATGAGTGCTCCATCCAGATAACATTCCATAGGCCAAAAAGTCTTTGATGGTCCACATCAGTGCGACCCTCATCTGAAAGTTCTACTTTCTGGAAACATCATAGGTGTGGGCGCCTACTTCCCACAGTTGATTCAATTTATCTATCAACGGCTGTAAATACACATCGATATTCATCTTCGGATTGTTCGAACCCGGAATGATAACGGTTAGGAACATGTAAGGAGTCTTCATACACATCTACGGTGGTAGGTTGTACGGAGTTTCAATCACTGGCCAACATGAATATTGGGAACCCAAAAGTCCGAACGGGGTAAAACCATCAGAGGATAGCCCCAATCTTACATTACGCGGATCAGAAGCAAAATTTGGATACTCTCGATCAAAGTGCTTCCATGCTTCTCTATCGGATGGATGATCCAAAACTCCATCGATCTGTTCCCGCCTGTGCCAACTCATGTTCTCGGCAGTCTCCTTCACCAAAAACAACCTCTGCAATCACGACGTCAAAGGTTAGTAGTGCATCGAATCGGTCGGCTTACTTGCACCGGGTGTCCTACTTGAACTTGTTGTCTTGTAGCGATCAGCACCACAAAATCTGCACGCGTCTTCATCCTTGTCGTCTTTGTAGTACAATATGCACCCGTTGCGACATGCATCGATTTTTTTTGTATCCCATCGAGAGAGATCTCACCATCCTCTTAGACTCAGGGTGTTACATGGGCCGGTTCCGCCCGAGCCCGGCCCGCCAAAGCCCGGTCCTAGCCCGGCCCGAGCTCACCCATTAGTAAATTCGGTCCGTGCTGGGTTCACCCGCCCGAGCCCAAGCCCAACCAGGACCGGTGTGAATTTGTTTTTTTTTATTGCAACGTTAGGCCCGGTTCAACCCAGCCCGGTCCGGCCGGCTGAACCGGATTTTGTAATTTTTTTTGAATCATTGTACCCCTTTTACTAAAATACCCCCATTTTGTGACCGTTTTATGACTGTTATAGGGGGTATTTTGGCCTTTTTGACCAAAATGACCAAAAACCCTTTACAACAACTCTATTTTGAGGGTATGGGGGATCATTTGGCTTCCAAAAAATTCTATAAATTTGCCATGAAACTTTCATTTCAAACACAAACAATTCCATCCTTCTCAAAAAAAAATCCAAATCACAAGAAGATTTCAAGAAAGTTGTGCTCTAAATTCCGGCGATTTACGACTTTCCGATCAAGCAATTTCGGCGGTCTACGACTTCCTCTTTCTAATTATTTTTTTTAAATTTACATTTACGAAATAGTTTTCCTTCCTACATCTCTCTAGTTTTTTACAAAAAAAACTAATTTTTTGTTATTTTTTTCGGTATCCTCCTCCATCTTTATAATCCTTTATATATTTTTATTTGTCTTTTTAAAATGGCCAGACAAGGTTCAAACCAAGCTAATGATGCTTTTGAAATTTACAATTCTTTTTTTGAGGAAAATCTTATTCCTGACGATTTAGTTGGTTCCCCTCCTGAAATTGGTAGCAATGTACCAATTGTTGTAAAGAGAAAGCAAAAAAGCAAAAGTTTGAGAATTTTTTATTCTTCTTAATGAAACTAAACCTGATGGCTCACTTGTTTTAGATCAAAAAGGTGAAGCAGTTCCGTACGGGGCCCAATGCAAGAAATGTTCCCGTATATACAAATGGAATAGAGGAGGTGGCACGGGTACACTCTCAAGACACTACGATACTTGCTACGGTCCAAGCTCAATTCCGGCGACCCAAACTCATATAAGTTTTGGAGGCACTGCGGCTTCTTCGGTGGGTACGTTTTCCTATTCAGCTGTCTGTCATAAAACTGAATTTACTAAATATATTATTGTTGATGAACTTCCATTTACTTCGGATGAAAGTGAATCTTTATATGATTATGCCACAATTGCTTTAAATCCATGTTTTAATAAAGTTACTAGAGGCGCTGCTAGAAAAGAGGCTATTATACTCTTTAAAGAAATGAGATTTGCTTTAAAAGAAACGTTTTCGCATGCTAATAAACTAGCTATTACTTCTGATGTGTGCACAAGTAAACAAAACTATGCTTATATTTGTATCACGGTACACTATATAGATTCATTGTGGATGTTGCAAAAGCGCATCGTCTGTTTAAAAACTTTAGAATTTCCACACACGGGCTCCGCAATTGCCACTTGTATTTTAAAACACTTGCGTGACTTTGATATTCACAACAAGATTCAATCTGTATCTTTTGATAATACTAGTAATAATACTGCTGCTATAAATTCATTGTCTTTACTATTTCAACCTATTTTGGAAGGTAGATTATTGCATATTAGGTGTGCTTGCCATATTATTAACTTAGTTGTAAAAGAATGTCTTAAATTTTATAGTACACATTTAGAAACTCTCAGAAATTGTTTACACAGCTTGAACACGTCTCCAAGTAGGCAACAAGCTTTTAAAAACACATGTACACATTTTAGTATTCGTTTTAGAAGATTTGTTAAGGATGTTTCACATAGATGGAATTCGACATATTTAATGTTGAAATCCGCACTTCCGTTTAAGGATGCTATTACATATTTTTGTAACATGGATCATAATTTTGAATATCCAGTAACTGAAGATGATTGGATAGTTGCTACTTCTCTGTGTAAATTTTTGGAAATTTTTTACAAGGATACAAGCACTCTTTCTGGTGTATATTATCCTACTTCTTGTTTAACTTTACGAGAACTTTTTAACATGTCTTGCTTATTTTTCTAATATAGAAATGTTCCAAATTTTGACTATATTGTCAAGAGAATGGAAGCTAAATTTACTAAATATTGGGGTGATGTACCTCTTTTATATTGTTTGTCTGCCATTTTTGATCCTACCATCAAATTAGATGGTGTAGAAGTTTTGTTAGATGGCTATGCAGATAACATGGAACTTAATCTTATGGATTTGAAATTGGAAGTAAAGGTAGTTTTAGAAAGATTAGTACTACTTTATGAAGATAATGTTGTGCCGACCCGACCCACTCAAGTTGGTACAAGTAGTAGCTCTAGCATAGAGGACCACGCCAGTCGTTTATTAAGAAGGAAGAAACAAAGACAATCTTCCCAACCCACTCAAGAGTTGTCTTTGTATTTAAGTTCTTATGAAGAAGAAGAGGAATCTTCAAATCACTTCACCATTTTAGAATGGTAGAAAAAATACGACAAAAGATTTCCTATACTTTCTATAATTGCACGTGATCTACTAATGGTGCCGGTGTCCACGGTAGCATCGGAGTCTTGTTTTAGTGCAGGATCAAGGATGTTGAGCCTAAAGAGGAGCCGGTTGAAGCCGGATATCTTGGAAGCTTGTGTTTGCGTTCAAGATTGGATTTTAGCAGGAAAAAGAACCCAAAACAAGAGGGATGAAGCTTATGACATCAATGAGCTGGACCTCGGATCGCTTGGATTGGGTGAAGCTTCTGCAACCGAGGAGGAGGAGCAAGAAGAATGACTCAAGTCTAAGATATGACCCTCCAAAAAAAATATTCAAACTTTCAAACTTCAAACTTTCAAACTTCAAAAAAAAAAACTTTAAAAACTTAACTTTAAAAATTTTTAAAAACTTTAAAAACTTTTAAACTTTAAAAAAATTAAAAAACTTTAAAAACTTTAAAACTTTAAACTTAAAAATACTTTAAAAGTACTTTAAACTTTAAACTTTAAACTTAATCTTTAAACTTTAAACTTAAAAAACTTTCAAAAAATACTTTAAACTTTAAAAAAAACTTTAAAACTTTAAACTTAAAAAAACAAACTTTAAAAATTTAAAACTTAAAATTTAACTTTAAAACTTTAAAACTTAACATATAACATTAAAAGTACAACTTTAAAAAAAATTAAAAACTTTAAAAATTAAAAACACAAAAACTTAAAAACAAAATTTTTTAACTCTGTCTATGACAAGCAAAGCTTGTCTTGCCGGTCCCAAGCCCGGATAAAAGAGAAGGGAAAAATAAAACAAAATTTAATTAAAAAAATAAAGCTAAAAAGATTAAAATAAAATAAATTAAAAGAATATAAAAGTTAAAAGAAAATGTGAAAATCTAAAAAAAAAATGAAAAAACCAACTTAAACCGGACCGGCCCAAACCCGACCCGCCCAAGCCCGTCCACGACCCGGCCCGGCCCAGCCCTACCCAGACCGGGTCATTGGGCCGGGCTGGGTCTTCTGCAGTTAAACCGGGCCGGGCCCGCTAGTTGAACCGGTCTGGGCTGGGCCCGGACCAAGCCCGGTTGGACCGGATTTTAATGGGTGCGGGCCAGTCCGGTTCAACCCGAATCACACCCTGATCTTAGACCGGTAGAAGTCTGTAGGTAACTTTGCACCTACCGGCAAGATCTCTATAATCAACTCGATGATTCGGTTGTAGCATTCTTGAGACATGTTGAAATCGAACTTGATGCTCAGCAGTCTTGTAACCACCTCCAACGGTGAATGATCCTCACAACCAGGATATAAAGGAGTCATTGCATTCTCCAGCAACTCTACGAACTTCGC
Organism: Iris pallida; assembly: GCA_029216955.1. Taxonomy (NCBI): domain Eukaryota; kingdom Viridiplantae; phylum Streptophyta; class Magnoliopsida; order Asparagales; family Iridaceae; genus Iris; species Iris pallida. Next base: position 17,915,274 of record JANAVB010006800.1, read on the forward strand.
AACATCGGCATTCGGTGCTTCCTCAGCCGCATCATGATTGTCCGGATCGAAACTAGGCCCCGCAGCGTCAAAAACTATGTTCACCCACCCTTCGTCGTAACCAGCGTGGTCATGGACATCAATATACGGCAAATTAGGCTCCAGCTCCGATGCTAAAGGCTCAAGTTCTCCGTGTGAGGTCCACTGATAGTAATTCGGCATGAAATCTCTCAAGTACAAATGATATGTCACGTCCACTTCTGGATGATATTTTATGTTTCAACATCTCACACATGGACACTTAATTTTGGTACGGTCCATGTACTGAGAGAACGCCTTGGCGAACTGCAGGAACTGCTCTACCTCCTGTATAAATTTATCCCGCACACCGTACATGTCATCAGGATGACGATTGTACATCCACGAACGATGCTGTAGACAGTAAGTCATATCTATTTGACAATAATTCTGCAAAGAAAGATACACATTATTCGAGTATATTCTAAATGGATGCATAGACACATGCGTATTAAATGAGTGTCGTCACATGTTTAACAAGAAGGCCCCCTCTCTGACCCTCCCTCTACTTTCCGTTCTTCACATTCAACTCTCTCAGCATCCTATTCCGCATCATATGATATCCACCTCAACCTCAGCCTAGAGAAGTGTGAAAATATTAATATTAACCAAGGTTCACAGTATCGGTATCGATATCGGAATCGGTATCATTTACGGTTGATACCATAAATCTCATGGCTTCCTCTACCAGAGCAAAATGTAAAACCAAACGTGAAGCAGAGTTTCATATTCAAAACATCAGAAGTAAAAAGTTTTCAATTGGTGGTAAAACTTTTTACTTCTGATGTTTTGAATATGAAGCTCTGCTTCACGTTTGGTTTTACATTTTGCTCTGGTAGAGGAAGTCATGAGATTCATGGTATCAACCGTAAATGATACTGATTACGATATCGATACCGATATTATGAACCTTGGTTAATATTAATATTTTCATACTTCTCTAGGTTGAGGTTGAGGTGAATATCACATGATGCTGAATAGTCAGCAGAATGACCCGAATGAGAAGAAAAGAAGTAGGGAGGCTCACTCTATAAACTCTAGGATACTCACTCTATACACTATAGGTACTACGATATACTACTAGGATACTCACTCTATACACTCTTACTTATGCAAGCTTTTTGAGGCAATCAGCGTTATACTAGATTTTCGAAAAAATCTATATCTCTAATAGGCCCAAAAGGCTTGGCATAAGAAAATTTAATTTCCAGAGAAGGGCTGATCAGAACATTGTACCAATCATACCTACACTTCTAGGATACTCTATACACTCTAGGTACTAGGATACTTCTTAGCAAGGTTCTCAGTATCGGTATCGGAATCGGTATCGGATATAGGTAAATAAATAATAGGCTGTTGCTGCTCTGATATTGAATCAACAAATAATGTTGATGTTGCCCCCTTCAAGTCATTATCTTCCCTCTCATTCAACCATCAGTGGCTAACTACCATACTCTTCATCACCCTAAGTTAACAGTTAACTTATATACATAGAGAGTCCTCTAATAACATTTAGCTACTAGCTCTCTCATGGCCTACCTCTACTCACACGCAACTACTCTATAGGTAACATGTCTCTACACTAACACAAGCTCATCCTCTATTCACTCAACCTTATAGGTAACACTCATAAGCCTTCAAATGGATACTCATATGGTCGATACATAAATCAAATGACTGATACCAAATCCCTTTCTACAACTGATACCAAAATTAGTATAGGACTGATATTTGTATCATGACTGATACAAATATTCCAACAATATACTAAAACAACGGTATGGGACTGAAACTAAATAAATAGGACTGATACAAATAGGTAATGAACTGAGTGTGTCAGTGTGTCCGTGTCAGTGTCAGTGAGTGTGTCGGTGTCGTGTCAGTGAGTGTGTCAGTGTGCCTGTGTCGTGTCAGTGGGAGATAGGGTTAGGGTAGGTATACCTGGACGGGGTCGGGTCGGGGTCGCTGGAGCAGGGACGAGGGGGGTCGATGGTGGAGGAGCGACTGTAATGCCCGTAGTTCGTATTACATATTTTGGTATACATGTACGTATTTTGACTCATATTGCATGTCTCAATGCATGGTTTATTTTAGCATTTCATTGGTTATGGTTTATCTTGGTTTGGTTTGGCTTGGTTTGGTTTGATTTTGGGTTCATCATGAACCAAAAGAAAACCCCTACTTACCACCACCATCATCATTTAAAACCCAACCTAACTTTTCTCTCTCCTCCACTTTCTCATTTACTTTCTTCCTTCTCCATTAAACCCACCACCAACCAAGAACACCCCTTAGGCAAGTGCAACTTGCTTCATGGAGGAACTCAAATTTTATTGTTCTATTTTCTTCCTCACGAGATTCTAAGACACTTTAGTACTTAGCATTTTTAATTTCCATGGTTTATTTCTTGTAGATCTGAGCTTGTTGCATTTTCGGATTTCTTGGATTTTGATCTGTTAAACCTTGTTATTTTCAAGTTTTGAGTGTTCCAGGTTGTAGAGAATTTCATTCTACCCCATTTTGACCTATGGAAGTCCAAATTTGGACCTATAATGAAGGTTTTATAGAGCTTGGAAGCTATGGGTTCCATGACCATCCTTCTCAATTTTTCGGAGAAGATGGGCACCCATTTACCCAGCCGCATAGATGAGTACCCATCTACTCAACCGCATGGGATTCTGTTCACCCAGCCGCATAGATGAGTACCCATCTGTTCAGCCGCAAGGGATTCTGTTTAGCCGCATGGGATTCTGCCGCATAGATGAGTACCCATCTACTCAGCCGTATGGGATTCTGTTCACCCAGCCGTATAGATGAGTACCCATCTACTCAGCCGCATGGAATTCTGTTCATCCAGCCGCATAGATGAGTACCCATCTACTCAGCCGCATGGGATTCTGTTCACCCAGCCGCATAGATGAGTACCCATCTACTCAGCCGCATGGGATTCTGTTCACCCGGCCGCATAGATGGGTACCCATTTACTGCCGCATAAGACCCTCATCTACTAAGCCGCATGAGACTCATTCACCCAGCCGCATGAGACCTCGTTCACCTTGCCGCATGAGACTCGTTTACCCAGCCATATAGATGGGTATCCATCTACCCAGCCGCATAGATGGGTACCCATCTACTGCCGCATGAGACCCCATCCACCCTTGGCCGCATAGTGCCTATTTTGGTTGTTTTTCTTGTCCTATTTGGCTGATTTATGGCCAGAATTTCTTCCAACTCCCAACATGAAAGTTGTATATCTTTTCCTTGGCTTCAAGAATATGTTACTAACTATTTATACAAGTTTTCTCATTTATGATGATGTAAGAATAGAATACGATAGTGGCCTGTTAAGGTGCACTCTTAACCAGTAACAAGTAACATGACATGACAGTAGCCCGTTGTGGCGCACTCACGACAAGAATGATTGACAAGTAACATGGTATGATAGTGGACCGTCGTAGCGCACTCTTGATAAGTAAACCTGACATGATACACCTCGATAGGCTGTTGCGAAGGCTAGCATGTCATGACAAGATTGAATGGCCTGGACACCGTGGATGATTGTGCTTGTACAAATGAACCCGTCTTGTCTTGCATCATGTCTAAGATAGGGATTCCTGAGTACCACGGTCAGGGATACCTACTGAAATTGACTAAGGCTAATAACTAGAATAATCCAGTAGTCATGAAGAGATTTCCCAGCTACAGGCAATCCCGTTATCTAGGCGCCCCACTTAGGATCTGTAGCCTGCCGTCGAATAGGGCACATTTCCAGCACACTGTCATGTGTTGCACCCTCCAAGCTACTTAAGGGTACATGCGTTTCCTGGACGATGTACCCACCTGAACTCAACCCCTAATTGCGTCCGGATAGCCTGGATGGTCTGCAGGGCTTGTGGCTGTTGGAATAATCTCACTGCATCTTGCTAGTAACTAGGCATGTGATAACCCTAGTTAGTTAAAGTATCAAGCCGTACTTATTGCTTGGCCGTGATTATTGGATGAGACATAACCAGTCTAGTCTTGTCTTGATCCTGTATAAGATTATTACCTGACCTGTTTCTTATATTATCTTGCCGATGAATGGTGGGAAACCAAGTTTCGTTCAGATGAAGGGTTACAACTCCGGTCCTTGTTTGGTTTACGGGTTATAACCTGGTTATCTGAATAGTTCCATGGTTATCTCGTCGTATATCATCCTGTCATATTTTTTTCCATATACCCTATCTTTTATTATATATTATTATTCTTGTACTAATTACTGGTTTTAGTTCCTAAGTGAAGCCTCCTTTATGGCACTTGCTCTTTCTGGGGTCTGACCTAGCTGGTTTTTTATGGCCAGAAACCGGAGCAGCTCCAGAGGATCTATCGAGTTTTCAGTCCGATGGTGACCACCAGGCGTAACCAGGGCAACGAGTGAGTTTTTTTTGTTCTCCTATTTTATTGTAAAAATATTCTTTTGAGGCGTTTAGCCGACGAGCACCTGTTTAGCTCGATTGCACTTTACTTACTGTCTGCCTACGGGCTGTAATATGATTGACAAATCCTAGGGTTGATCATGTATGACTGAAACTCTTGCTAGTCCTGACATTTTGTACGACTAGCTTCATGATCATCCAAAATGTAATGTATGGGACGCCTTACTATTGTATATTTGGTGCTCTAACATCTTGTAACTGTTATTACTTGCTTGAGATTGAGACAATAGGCTTGTTCATGACCTTAAGAGACTGATAGCTTGTAGTTAAACCCTCATGTATCTAGACAGCCGTGACCATATAGTGAGGTGGATTCCATTTCATTATACGTAGCTGGCTATGTACGCCCCCGCTCTCCAGTATTCTGGTTCTGGGGCATGATAGCGACGACGAGGGGGGTCGGCGGTGGAGGAGCGACGACGGGGTTACCAGGGGGCGAGGGGGGTCGCCGGGGCATGGGATGAGGGGGAAGGAGGTTGACGGAGGGAGGGGTCGCCGGAGGGAGGCCTTGTAGTGCCCCGTCCCGCTCAGTCAATCGGAGGAATCGGAACGCTAACGGCGTTCGGACTTAGTTTTGCAACGGCTGCTCGAAGACATCGCTCGGTCGAGGCGACCGCTCGCTCAGGTGGGGTAGTTTCAGTGAACTTGCCTCATCTTTGCCTTCACATAATAAATCGCATGTTTTTAACTTGCACAATAGGCTTGATAATAAAATAGACGAATCCACATAGCTAAAGAGAATAATCCCGACGGGTCGAATTGAGTTAGAATATGGAAAGGTCCAATGGGTCGGCTTAGAGTTGGTGTACGGCGTGCTTTGAAAATGACACTCGATCTTTCGTCCCGTGGCTTGGGAGAAGGAAAATTGGTTGAGTAGGCGAAGTTATGAATGTAGCCTAAGTCATAGGCGTCGCCCGCATAAATGCTTCATAAAGCATGCACGGTCCTATCGTCCAAGGCTTGGCATAGCCTTGGCTTGCCCCATGAGTTAAGTTGCATTGCACGGATTATGATATAAGTCTAGGCACCCAAATGACTTGGTCGTTCAGAAGTCGAACGCATGCGCGGCACGTTTCTCTAATGCGAGGCTTGACGCAGCCCTTGCTCGTCGAGTCGTTGTGCGTTTAAGTCAGGTAAGTTATGTTAGGCTATCGGAGTGGTAGCAAGCACGGTCCTACGAGTCTACGGTTGGGTATAACCACATAGTCTTACGGTCTCAAGGCCCGTCATATAAAGTATGACTTGGGCGATAGCGTCGCGTAGATCTGAAGTCGGTTTGAGGCACGATGTACGGACTTAGTGTTTAAGGCATGAACCACGGTTGATTTAATGAGTTTTGGAGAAAGGACCATCGAATAGGCATTGAGTTGAATGAAATGATATGGTAACATGGAAAAAATGTTCGCGACCGTGGGTCGTCGAGGGGTCTCAAATGATAGAAGTCTTGATATTGGTTTGAAAGAGATGGTAACATTGGAAGAAGAATGACTGTGTGAGACGTCAGTTTGTGTCGAGTCTTGCATGGTCATTGGACAACTTGTCGACGAGGAAAAGTTTCCACGAGCGGCAACCCTGGGCATCATGGGACCGCGTCGTTCCGGAGAAAAATACGGTATAGCCGTAACTGGACGAACCGCTCGGATTATTCGGGAACTTTCTTCGGGGCTAGCTATTTGCGTTGAAAGGGTCGCCGAATAACAAGGCTATAAGTCCACGATAGCTTGTGGTATTAGTGACCAATTCATATAGGCGGGTCGACACGAGCGGCAATCCGTTTGTGTGCCTTTGGAATGTGTCGAGTTGAATGTGTGTACGTTTTGAAAGAATGTTTGGACCGAAGATTTGGCATCAACATAGGCGTCGTACTTCGGCACGAGATGTGGCGTCGAGTCTTAAGTTGTCGGCATATAAGTTGCATAAGTTGGTTTGAGTTGTCTTGAGTTTAAGTCAGGAAATGCCGCAAGGCAAAGTTGGTCGAGTGACACTTAGCCCTCAAGTCTTGATTGGGTCAGTCGATGATTTAGTAGCGAAGGGCCGCGAGGCGGCAAGGGCTGCGAGGCGGCGATATGATTGAGTCTTATTTGAGTTACGAGGCACGACCTCAACATGGTCTTATAGCACGGTCACACGGGAATGGAGTCTTATCGCGTAGTTGCGTCTCTGATTTTGGGTCGTAAGACAAACACGACTTGATAGGTTAACGTTGTTAGCACGGGATGGTCTAGCGACACAGAATAGGCCAAGGCGTCTGTCCTAAAACCGATCCTAAGGAAAGAGTAGAAAGACAATTGATAAGAAGGGACTATGTTGCACAAAGTAAATCAAACATATTGGTTTTGTATGGGTGGGCGAGGAGCTCATTCCACCAGTACAATTGAGTACTGACACCCACATAGTTTCTATGTGCAGGCACAGGTAGAAGCTCGTGGCACGGAGCTCGCTTTGATGCGTCGAGGCACGGAGTTCCTTGGCGATTCGAAGCGTGCGGCCGCATGGAGTCAAGACTTATACGGGACATAATGTATGGACGTCGCCTCCCGAAGCTTCCGTTGGTTCAAGACATGTATTGAGAGATGAGAGAGAGCTGAGTGACATTGTAATGTGAGATGAGTGAGCTTGAGAGACTTGTAATCTTGGCCTTGCGCCCCATTGTAACCTTTGTTTCAATATCAATAAAAGAGTGTTTTGAAATGACTTGTGTTTTGCTTCAAATTCCGCTGCTAATATTCAATGTCTCTGTATGGGACTTCTGTGCGATGACCCCGTCGCAGTCGCTGAAATCGACCGTTATGGAACCCGCCTTGCACGAGCGCAATCTAGGCCCGTGCGGCATCATGCCTTAGCGAGGACGATCGCTCCTACGGGAGCGGGGCGTGACATAATGGTATCAGAGCACGGCTTTACGTCCTTGGACTATCGATTGAATTCTTTAACTCCGTTGTTTCCGCAAACTCTGAAGTGTTGCTTCCGCAAAGTTGATATCGTTGGTGCGCTCTCTCTCAAATGTCCCACGGGATGTCCATACAATAAGTCTAACTATTTTGCAAAACGTAGGAGAACAGTTTTTGATAAGAAACAAAAGATGGTTTGCGTAAGCACGGTTGGCTAAGTCGGGCTGGACATATATACCAAGGATTGTGTCGACCTTAGCAAAGTCGAGTGCGGAATTCGTAATGTTTCGAGCAAGAATGAGTTAGACTTGATTGAGTAAATAAGATGACTATCGATAGGGGTGCTATCGAGCGACGATAACGTCGATGCGATATAGATAAGCGTGCTTGAAAATTGAAGAATGATTCGAACGGGATTCGAAGAAGTCAATTTTGATTCGAATGATAGTTTTGAGAATTTGTTGAATGACTTCATCCCTGAGTGGTGTAAGCGATAGCCTCAGGGATGTCGATCGATTGAGGATTCGGAGTGTCGATGAGTCTATCAGCAAGCGTCGCACATATGCAAAGCCTTAGATCGTGTACGATTGAGTGAGTTGTTATCTTGAAGTTTGATAAGTGGATTTGAACAAATTAGAAATGACACGTACGAAACGTGCCCGGGATTGAGGATTGTGCGAGTTAAAATACGAAGATGATTGCGTAGGTGAAACTGAATCGAGAAAAAGTTAAGGTGTAGCGAACGGATGACTTGATAAAGGGAATCGATAGGTGAAATCGTATAGAGAAAGTTAGCACGATGGGAAGATGGCGTGCATGAAAAAGTTGAATTTTGAAGTTACGCAATGACTCTGAGGATTGGATTGAATGTTGCTCGATGATTTGAGTTAGCAAGGGACGATGCGAATTGAGGAAATTGATGTTGTGAATGATTCGAAGAAATTATCCAGTCAGACGATAGCATCATTCGCACGACTCGAAATTGGTTGCAAAGGAAGATCGTCAGGTTACGCATATCGTCGATGGTATTGAGGCGTATCAAAGATCTATATGCGATAACTCGGGGGTACTCTGACTCGGCGAATGACGATCGTGCAAGTGTTATTGTTCAGTTGGATATCATACTTAGGATTTTGATTGAGATGAATGTTGGATGAAATTGATCGTGTCTTGATGGTTACGCGGATAACCACATCGTCGACATTCTTGTCTTACGCGAGCGCAACTCCAGCCTCGCACATGCGTTGCGTCAGATTTGGGGCGATTGTTCCGCGTGAGCGCTGACATGGTGATTCATGTCGCAGGAATGATCGAACTCGAAAAATCAGGATGCGACAACTTTGATTGTCTCGACTTGTCGGTTTGACGAGAAGGAAAATTTGAGGATGTTAGGACTTGCGATTAATGAATGAAATAAACTTGAGGATTGAGTAGGTCCAATCCGCGCATCGAGAATGAATTAGTCTAGACTCGAACAAGAGTTACGTCCCGATGAGGATGATTATCCCGCGGGAGCGTGCATGGTGATTCATGCCCACCGTGGATAATTTAACTCGCGTGAGATCGGGGCGCAACGTATTATTAAGTCAGATGACCTTGTGATCGATTTCGTGAATTGGGATGAATGACTTAGGGAATATAAAATATGAATTATGGTTTAGCGATGAATTGTGTCGTAGCGTGCTTGACTTGAAAGGATTGATAGGTGTATTATGTCGAACGTGTTCGAAGAAATAGACTATGCGAAATGGCTTGATGAACGAAGTGATATTGATATGTCAAGGAATTGGTTGAAACGTGAGTTATCGTAGGATGGCTTTGCTGAATGACTCGGACCCCATACGACAAATGTTGGGATGTGTGTAGGCAATCTATGCTCGAAGTTTAGAAATCGAAGTGATTTGAGCTTGGGTAGAAAACTCCGTACTATCAACTTGGTTTGACCTTAGGATGGGGTCAGTGTTGATATTGTTGTTTGGGAACTATGATTCCAATACTGACGAATGACCTTAGTCTAAAGACATAGCCTAGCGGTTAGGCAAGACGTCCATGTTGCGAGAGCTAGTATCGGTGCGAGTGATCTTGAGGATTGATTGGTTGGGATATTGGTATTGATGAATGGAATGATTCGGGAATATGAAAATACCACTCATGAGCCTCGGCTGACATGCATGTATATCAAGGACGCTTGAATGCGTGTACGATCTGACTCGAGTGGCAATGGCATAATTCGCTATCACGAGGCTTGGCTGAAATACATGTATTTTGGGGACGCCTAAAATATGTGCACGATCCATACTAAGTGATACGTTGAATTCAAGTGAGACTTGAAGAACAGGAAAGTGTCGAGGATTTTGAGATCGTAAGTTTTGAAGAAAAGATTGAGGGTAGCACGAGCATGGCTCGGATTTGGGAAATGCATAGGAGAAATGTGTGCGAGAGTCCTTGAACGTTGAGTAAAAGTGATAAGTCGATAAGTGTACTCAGTTAGTTTCGAGGACGAAACTTTTTCTGAGTGGTGTATGATGTAGTACCCCGTCCCGCTTAGTCAATCGGAGGAATCGGAATGCTAACGACATTCAGACTTAGCCTTGCAACGGCTGCTCGAAGACATCGCTCGGTCGAGGCGACCGCTCGCTCAGGTGGGATAGTTTCGGTGAACTTGCCTCATCTTTGCCTTCACATAATAAATCGCATGTTTTCAACTTGCACAATAGGCTTGATAATAAAAGAGAAGAATCCACATAGCTAAAGAGAATAATCCCGACGGGTCGAATTGAGTTAGAATATGGAAAGGTCCAACGGATCGGCTTAGAGTTGGTGCACGGCGTGCTTTGAAAATGACACTCGATCTTTCGTCCCGTGGCTTGGGAGAAGGAAAGTTGGTTGAGTAGGCGAAGTTATGAATGTAGCCTAAGTCATAGGCGTCGCCCACATAAATGCTTCATAAAGTATGCACGGTCCTATCGTCCAAGACTTGGCATAGCCTTGGCTTGCCCCATGAGTTAAGTTGCGTTGTACGGCTTATGATATAAGTCTAGGCACCCAAATGACTTGGTCGTTCAGAAGTCGAACGCATACGCGGCACGTTTTCGCAATGCGAGGCTTGACGCAGCCTTTGCTCGTCAAGTCGTTGTGCGTTTAAGTCAGGCAAGTTTTGTTAGGCTATCGGAGTGGTAGCAAGTACGGTCCTACGAGTTCTACGGTTGGGTATAACCACATAGTCTTACGATGTCAAGGCCCGTCATATAAAGTATGACTTGGGCGATAGCGTCGCGTAGATCGGAAGTCGGTTTGAGGCACGATGCACGGACTTAGTGTTTAAGGCATGAACCACGGTTGATTTAATGAGTTTTGGAGAAAGGACCATCGAATAGGCATTGAGTTAAATAAAATGATATGGTAACATGGAAAGAATGCTCGCGACCGTGGGTCGTCGAGGGGTCTCAAATGATAGAAGTCTTGATATTGGTTTGAAAGAGATGGTAACATTGGAAGAGGAATGACTGTGTGAGACGTCAGTTTGTGTCGAGTCTTGCATGATCATTGGACAACTTGTCGATAAGGAAAAGTTTCCACGAGCGGCAACCCTGGGTGCCATGGGACCGCGTCGTTCCGGAGGGAAATACGGTATAGCCGTAGCTGGACGAACCGCTCGGGTTAGTCGGGAACTTTCTTCAGGGCTAGCTACTTGCGTTGAAAGGGTCGCCGAATAACAAGGCTATAAGTCCACGATAGCTTGTGGTGTTAGTGACCAATTCATATAGACGGGTCGGCACGAGCGGCAATCCGCGTGTGTGCCTTTGGAATGTGTCGAGTTGAATGTGTGTACGTTTTGAAAGAATGTTTGGACCAAAGATTTGGCATCAACATAGGCGTCGTGCTTCGGCACGAGATGTGGCGTCGAGTCTTAAGTTGTCGGCATATAAGTTGCATAATTTGGTTTGAGTTGCCTTGAGTTTAAGTTAGGAAACGCCGCAAGGCAAAGTTGGTCGAGTGACACTTAGCCCTCAAGTCTTGATTGGGTCAGTTGATGATTTAGTAGCGAAGGGCCGCGAGGCGGCGATATGATTGAGTCTCATTTGAGTTGCGAGGCACGGCCTCAACATGGACTTATAGCACGGTCACACGGGAATGGAGTCTTATCGCGTAGTTGCATCTCTGATTTTGGGCCGTAAGGCAAACACGACCTGATAGGTTAACGTTGTTAGCACGGGATGGTCTAGCGACACAGAATAGGCCAAGGCGTCTGTCCTAAAACCGATCCTAAGGAAAGAGTAGAAAGACAATTGATAAGAAGGGACTATGTTGCACAAAGTAAATCAAACGTGTTGGTTTTGTATGGGTGGGCGAGGAGCTCATTCCACTAGTACAGTTGAGTACTGACACCCACATAGTTTCCATGTGCAGGCACAGGTAGAAGCTCGTGGCGTGGAGCTCGCTTGGATGCGTCGAGGCACGGAGTTCCTTGGCGATTCGAAGCGTGCGGCCGCATGGAGTCAAGACTTATACGGGACATAATATATGGACGTCGCCTTCCGAAGCTTCCGCTGGTTCAAGACATGTATTGAGAGATGAGAGAGAGCTGAGTGACATTGTAATGTGAGATGAGTGAGCTTGAGAGACTTGTAATCTTGACCTTGCGTCCCATTGTAACCTTTGTTTCAATATCAATAAAAGAGTGTTTTGAAATGACTTGTGTTTTGCTTCAAATTCCGCTGCTAATATTCAATGTCTCTGCATGGGACTTCTGTGCGACGACCCCGTCGCAGCCGCTGAAATCGGCCGTTATGGAACCCGCCTTGCACGAGCGCAATCTAGGCTCGTGCGGCATCACGCCTTAGCGAGGACGATCGCTCCTACGGGAGCGGGGCTTGACAGGCCTCGCCGGAGGGGAGGGGGTCGCCCTGGGGAGGGGGTCGCCGGAGACGAGAGGGAAATGGGGAGAGAAATTTGGGGCTTTCGAGCGGGAGATCGAAAAATTTGGGAGAAAAAAAATGAATTTGATCGGGCCCCAGAACCCTATATGAAAGATTTTAGCGACGTCGTAAAAGGATGTCCCTAAACGTCGCTGTTTGATAACAAACTGGCGACGTACTAGACTAAGAGTCGCAAAACGTTGCTGAATAAAATAAATCAGCGACGTTCTGCGACTTAACCGCGACTTGTTCTTTCCAAACCATAATGCTAGTCGCTAAACGTTGCTGATAGTGACGTTCAGCGACGTCATCTTTATACGTCGCTAAAATACAGAAAAATAGCGACGTATTTAACCGGAGTCGCTAATCTCGTCGCTAATATGGCATATTTTGGTAGTGTATCTTTACTTTCCGTTATAGTGTTTGGTGTTTGTAAGGAAAGAAATCAAAATCAAGTCAATTTTTCAATAATACCCTTGTGCTAATGAGAAAACTTATTACTCAAGAATATTTTTGTCTAAAAGGTATTATGGATAAAAATGGTAACTTATACTTTTGAGTAGGGATATTTTGGTCAAAAAGTTTTGTAATAAATGCAGGAAAGTTGGAGGGAAAGTGATTCCTTAGATGGATAGGAGGAACTACTTTCCCCCCCTATTTTTCTACCTTTTGGAAATCATTTTTTCTTTCCAACTTGTTTCTTTTGGCTTCCAAATACAGAAAAGGAATAACTTTTCTTTTTCAAGTAAAAATTCTGGTAACCAAAGGAGACCATGGAGTATAGATCTTATACTAATACAATTGTAATATGCTTATAACGGTCCATCGTCAATGTCCATTCCACTTGGATTCATCTAAATCCAAACGCTGATGAGTTAATGTTTTTTCTTTTTTCTTGAAAATAAGGAAGAAGAGAAATTATATATAAAAAAATATTGACTTAGTTCTTCATTTGGACAAATCACTACTATTCTAAACAATAATAAAAATCATTATGGTACAAGTAACCATTTATTCAGCTAAAATGTAAAATCAAATATCTAGCGCATATATCAAGAAGATGACCATCTATCTGTAATTGTAGGCATTCGAACCAGAATAAAAATTATCTTTTTCAAAATAAAAAAAATATATATATATATATATATATATATATATATATATATATATATATATATATATATATATGAAGCAGATCAAAAGTCTCCTTAGAAAACCCCCTAAAAAATTCCTTGCTCTCAGTCGTCCATTTAATGTTAATATTAATATTAATGTTAATGTTAATATTAACATTAACATTAATATTAACATTAACATTAATATTAATATTAACATTAAATGGACGACTGAGAGTGAGGGGGTTTTTAGAAAGTTTTCTAAGGGAGGCTTTTGATCTGCTTCATATATATATATATATATATATATATATATATATATATATATATATATATATATATATATATATATATATAATTTACTTGGCATATAATTAAAAAATAATTTTTTCCAAAAGTATTTAAAAAAATGGACCTAGAAAATAGAAGAAGTGTAGTTATATAGTAGATTATGTCGAAAGTTAAGATTTAGTGGTCGTGCGAACCATTCACCATAACCAGATGGTGAGCCCGACCACCCAATAATTTCTCCAAACCTAGCACTTCCAGAACCACAAGTTTTCTTTTTCAAGATGTCTTAATTTTTCGAGTGACAGTTTCCTGATTAACATTAATATTAACATTAATATTAACATTAACATTAATATTAAAATTAAATTACGGCTGAGAGTGAGGGAGATTTTTAGGAGGTTTCTAAGGGGAACTTTTAATCCGCTTCCATATATATATATATATATATATATATATATATATATATATATAGTGAGGGAGATTTTTAGGAGGTTTCTAAGGGAGACTTTTGATCCGCTTCCATATATATATATATATATATATATATATATATATATATATATATATATATATATATATATATATATATATATATATATATATATATATATATATATATATATATAGCAAATGACCTCTAGCCTAGTGGTTAAGAGAGATGCATGCGGCCCAAGTGGTCGGGAGTTCGAGCCCCAGTGGAGGCGAGTTCGCCACAATTACTCATTGCTTCAAAATATATATATATATATATATATATATTATTTACATTTTTTGAAATTTTTAATGCCAAGTGTCAGACTCACTTCGTTTGAAAGGATTCTTCTGTTGTTGTAGCTAAATCGATTCGAGAACCAGACGATTTATTAGGATTTAAGATATCCCAACAACATCTTCGGGTACTAACTCTACAAGTCATGCTTGTTTAGGAGCTCATGAACAAGTCCGGCCTAGAGCGAGAGCGGGCTAGATGATCGCCTAAGGCTCAATTCTGTGAGACCCGTTCTTCTTAAAGTAACCTAGGCCTACTATCAATCCTAGACTATGTAATCTTTTTTTTAAGAAAAAGATTCAAAGTTTGAAGAAAAAATATCCAAAATTGTAATTTTCTGAAAAGAGAAGAGGCTCATGTCTAAAATATATTTCGTTAAAGATTCGTTCGAAAGAATTATTTTTAATAATTAGTTAAAGGTGGATAAGGAAGGCCCAATTTTCAGGTTCGCTCTAGTCTCCGTAGACCTTAGGACCGGACTTGCTCATGAACTGGGCTCCCTTATGTTCGCGGACTTCTCTGTCCATTTACAGCCCTATTTGGTGCCTTGTATGACATCCTTGGTAAAAACATACCCCCTTAAAAAACATTTCAAGGAGCTACAAATAATCCAGTATGAAGGAAATTCGATGTGGAAAACAAACAAGATTTAAGTAAAGTTGTATGATTTTAGTACAAGTAGCAATGGTTAAGTTCTTCTTCTTCTTCTTTTTTTTTCAGTTGGGAGCCTTTGTTAGCAATTCGGCAAACGGACAAAATTCGGGACGACAAAAGTACGAGTATAAATCGGCCATTGCAAATAAAATACGTTAAAAATTCGGTCAAATATCCAAAAATTACAACTATTGAGGTTGGAAACTTCACATTATTAAATATGTTGTCTAATTTGGTTAATTAAACAGGTTCCCACCACGTTTTTTTGGTCAAATTTTTCAATAATTTATATGGAACACGTTTTAAAACTTCGCATGCTTACTGATTCGAATCATTCAAAAGTACGCAAATATTATACGTTTCTGAAAGATACGAAAATATTCGCATATAATACGAGTTTTATTCGGGTGATTGCTAACAAGGGTTGGGAGAAGTCATGGGAAGTTGGCAAAGAACTGCTTCTATTCTCAAGAAAGATAAATAGGATCATCCTTTCTTGGCTCCAACATATTTTACATATTTTCTCTAAGCAAGTGCACACTACAAAATTACAGCTAATTAGGGACGAAAATATCCGTCGCTAAATCTAATATTTTCGTCGCTATTTAGTAATACCGATGGAACACCGACGAAAAGGAGGCATCGTTAGACTAAATGTCGCTAAGAAAATTCCGTCGGTAAGTTGTCGCTGCAACAACGGATTAGTGACAGAATTGACAACAAATTCTCACCGACGGATTAGCAACGTAATGATTTCGTCGGTGACACTTGCGAAAGTGTTGCGATGGATTAGTAACATAATTTTGTGAGACCATATTTGCAATTTTTTCAGAAGGTTTCTATCGGTAAGACGTCTGATACATTTTTTGGTATCAGACAGCACGTTACCGACAAAAATTTCCGTCGGTAGCACGTTATTGTGCAGATCTTGTGATACACGACCGTTTCGGAGTATGTACAAGATGAGCGATCGTATATGACCCCAAAACTCGGAAGGCGGAAATTTCATGCTTATGTTATTTTCCAAGTACTAGATTCTAAGAATTGAACTCTCTTTCCATCCAGGTATGCAACATCATCTGTCCCTTTACTAGAGCAACCTGAATCGAGACAGTATAGGCCGACATTGGATCATATGCTTGCTAGAGAAACAATTCAGAGGATGGCACCAGAAGCAAAAAAGTAGAAGTGATGATACGTATAATTGGTTGAAAATTCACATCTACCATGAGATTTATGAGCAGTACTCCATTCTTTGAAGGGTTGTATCAACTTTACAACCATCTTCGGATATTCCATAACATACTATTACACTAACCAAAAGATCGATGAGTACAACATATGAACAAGGTTGATTGTCAGGGCGGATCCAAAAATTATAGTTGGGGTAGGCTGGCAAAAATTTGGATGGGCTGGAAGTAGATAAATCCATATAAAAAAAAAGCAAAAAAAAAAAAATTGTATAGAAAAAAAATGTAAATTTTCTTTTTTGGGGTGGGCTGGAGCCCACCCCACCCTACCTCTGGATCCGCCCCTGTTGATTGTACACCGCAATTTACAAGTAGAAGAGAGGATCCAACACGTACCGGTGAGCATTATTCGGTTTAGGACCGAAAATCGAACCGAACCGAATAATAGATTCTGTTCGGTTTTAAAAAAAAATTCGGTTCGATTTCAGTTTTGAAAATACTAAATTTTCTTATTCGCTTTTGGTTTTAGGTTTTGGTCCAAAACCGAAAACCGAATAAAAAAATTTAGTGTGTATATATATATATATATATATATATATATATATATATATATATATATATATATATATATATATATATATATATATAGTACTTTTATTAAAAAAAAATTTGAATTACAATCATCTCCCTGCCGACACGGCAGGCACTATTCTTCCTACATCTTGCTCAATGTTATGTATTATCCCTATAGTCACTGTATTAGTGCTCATAAAAACTCTGTTGTTTCGCTCTTTCCAAATGTGCCATACTGCACATGCAAGTCTCATACAAGCTTCTCGATACCATACTTGCCCTCATCTTTTGTTGTCTCTAATCATTTGAATAACTCCTTCGATATCTTCATATTCTCCCGCTACAATTCCCATCTTATTCCACTGATACTGCCATATAGCTCTGGATGTCGGGCAAGTGAAAAATAAGTGATCCATGTTCTCTGCGTCATGTTGGCACAGTTGACACATGGGATCAGTTATCTGCATCCCGAATCGTTGCAGCCTATCCTTCGTCATTAGTCTTCGAAGTACCAGCTTGTATAGGCAGAGCTGCATCTTGCGAGGTATTCCCGTCATCCAAACTTCTTCTCTGTGGTTCATCTTCTCATGAATTTCTCGGGTCTTCTCATATATGTCTCTGGAGACGAATTTCGTATTCTGAGAATCCGACATCACCCATGTGTCCTGTTCGAGACTAACATCAAACTTGCATTGTTTAATCAGAGTTGCAGTCGTCCTGGCCCATCGGTGCACTTCTGGCATCCATCGCCCATCTTGGATTATGCGGCTGACCTTCTCTCCGCGGTTGGCCGCTTGATCCGCTTGTGGTCCAGCAATTTGCAGGAGGCTTTTGTAGCCAATCCACGGATCTAGATATAAGTCAGTAGTACGGCCATCAACAAACACCCGATCAATGTGTTTTATAATTTCCTTTCTACAGCTCAGTATATGCTTGAAGGATACCGATTCGTTATTATTTTTTCTATATTCCCAGAAATTATTGCCCCGTAGATACCGATTTTTCATCCGCTTTGCCCAAAGAGAGTCTCCCTGTATGAATCGCCATGTATGCTTGAACTCAGCCACTTTACAAATCTGTGTCATCGTCTTTAAGCCGACTCCTCCTTCTTCTTCTGGTCGACATAGCGTATCCCAGGAAATGGCGTGGATTCCTCCTCACCAGATGAAATCCGCGCAATGCTTCTCTATCCGCTGCCTCGTTATTTTTGGGAGTTGAATGGCTTGCACCCAGAAGTTGGTAATGGATTGGATAGTCGATCGAACTAATTCAATTCTTCCTCCGAAAGATAGGGTCTGTGCCTGCCAGCCCTCTATTCGCCTCTGTATATAATCCACTAGAGTCCGACAGTCTTCCTCCCGAGCATAATTGACAGTTAATGGTATTCCCAGATATGTAACCGGTAGCTCTGCTTGCCGCACACCCAAGTTTTGGGCTCGTTCCTCCTTTTCTGTACATAGTTTATTAAAGTAAACTCGACTTTTATCTTTGTTGAGTTTAAGCCCTGTTTGCTTGCCGAATATCTCCATAATATCTGATATTTTTTGTAAGCCTCCCATGGATGGGACAAGGAAAACCAATAAGTCATATGCGTAAATCAGGTGGCTTATGTGAGGTTGGACTGAGCGAAAGAGAGGTTGAATCTGGTTCCAAGCCACCGCTGCATCAAGTAAGCATGAGAAAAATTCCATAACCAAAGTGAATATGTATGGCGATAGCGGGTCTCCCTGTCTGAGGCCTCTATTGCTGGTGAAGAAACCTGTCGGTTGTCCCTCGATCAGAATTGAAAATGACGTCGTTGTAATGCATTCCCGAATTCTATCCACCCACTGAGTAGAGAAGCCCATTGCTATCAATATATGACACACAAACTCTCGATTGACTGTGTCATAAGCTTTGCGCAGATCGAGTTTAATGCAAGCCTTTTTTCCTCCTGGTTTGTTGAAATCGCGAACGAATTCATGAGCCAGTAATGAGTTATCGGATATCAGTCGCCCCCTGACGAAGGCAGCCTGGTTCTCAGACACCAACTCATTCATTAGCTCCTCCATTCTTCTACACATCACTCCTGATATGATTTTGTATATGTAATTACAACATGCTATCGGTCGATAGTCAGCTGGGTCTGTAGCTCCTTCTTTCTTGGGTATCAGAGTGATGAAGGTATGGTTCAGTTCTCTCAACAGACGCCCCCGTACGAAGAAGTCGGATACCGCCTCTTTTACTTTTGTTTTCAGATCTTTCCAGTGAGTGTTGTAGAATTTGCTACCAAAGCCGTCTGGGCCTGGCGCTTTGTCTGGATCGGCGTTCTTTACTATTCTCTCTATTTCTTCTATGGTAACTGGTGAGAGTAGACGCTCATTTCCAGCTGGTGTTACTATCTTTTTGCAAGTGATGGAAGGAAAACTTGTTAGGTAATCAGATCGATTGTATAGCTCGCTAAAGTACCTGACTGTATTGGCTCGGATGGTTGCCGTGTCTGTTGTAACATTTCCGTGCTCGTCAATTAGTTGATGGATGCGGTTGCGGTGCTGTCTCGTTCGGATGACGTCGTAGAAGAAGCGGGAGCACTTGTCACCCTGTTTTAACCAAGCACATTTAGCTCTTTGAGCTGCTGCTATTTCCTCTGCTAATTGCAGTTTGCCTACTTCTTCTATCAGCTCCTTTTCTCTCTTAGCCAGAACCGGGTCCAGTAGATCTGTTTGTAGCTCATCTTGTATGCGATTTAGTTTCTGCTTCATATGGTCGAGCTCCCCACTTGGTCTAGAACGGACCCAAGTTTTGAGCTCCTCTTTGATATGCTTCAGAAGTTTGGTGATACAATATTGGGCGCTGCCATTCAGAGTAGTAGCAAGCCCCCTTCCAACCGCCTCCTTATAACCATTGAGTAGTGGCCATCCATTATTAAATCGAAATGGCAAAGGCTTCATACCATCTCGATTTATCAGTTTAATGATAAGCGGGGAATGGTCGCTTGTTCCAGCTGGTAAACCCATAACCGGAATATGAGCAAATTGTTGGTGCTTTCTTTACATGGAGAGAGCTTGCTCTCAACATGCCTTGTAAATTTTAGTCCCACATCGGAAATGCACCATGAGTTATCTCAACATATATACTTGGGTGTGTTGTTGAGAGATGCACATGGGGTGGTGACCCGAAGGAGGGAACCATGTGGGTGATTTTACAAGGAGGTAAGAATAAGGCTCCAAGGATTAAGCATTAATGCTTTTGTCATTCTCTTGGATTAATTCCATTTGGAGCTAAGCCCCAAAGGGGCTTAGCGACTCGGACTCGGACTCGGGCTCATGGGCTCATGAGGCGTAATATGGCGTTTTATTGGCGCACTTTGTACTTAGCACGTCAGCAGTCATGCGGCTCATATGCGGCCATGCGATCTTATGCGGCATGCGGCTCATATGCGGCACATGCGGCTCATGCGGCACATGCGGCCTCATGCGGCCTCATGCGGCACATGCGGTCCATGCGCCTCATGCGGTCCATGCGGTCCATGCGGCTCATGTGGACAGGCTGCTACTGCTGCCGCATGGAGGGATCCGCTGACTGTGCAGATTCAAATCAGTTATGGAAAGGCTGAATCAATGCGATTAAATTAGATCCTATCTTTGTGGGATTTGAATTAATTCAGATCCTATATTTGTGGGATTTGAATTAATTTTGTGGGATTTGAATTAAATCTCGTTGCTATCTTTTGGGATTTGATTCAATCTTTCCATAACTGAAGAGGCGGTTAGGGTTTCCACCCTCTCTCTATAAATACTCTCTTCTGGCCTCCTTTGTGACTACTACGAAAAATAGAAGTCAAAAAAGGAGAAAGAGAGAGAGAGTTGCTGCCGCCATTGCAAGTCCATCCGAGGAGTCAGAACAGAGGTGACTTCGAGCGTTCCACAAGTTCTTCAACTTGCTGGTTCCTGGAAGCAGATCGTGTGGGGCGAATCTTGCTTTGAGCAACGGTGTTTTGACACCCCAGCATTGTTCTTCTTCTCATCTCTCTCTAGTTTTATTGTAACTCGTTCTGTCCCAATTGCAACACGTTTGCAAGGAAGAACGAGAGATCTTCTCTTCTCTTTTTCCCTCCTTCAGATTGTAATTTGGCTATTTGATTTATTGTACCATCTAGATCTTGAGTTTGATCACTGCAAAGTTTTTTGTGCGACATCTCAGATCTCGATTGCATCTATTTTTCCATCTTTGATCAAGCCCCGGGAGTAACAATCTCAAAGCAAGATCCGTGTAGATGGAAAACATTAATGCTTCGCTCCTCCAATCGGACTTCTGCAAGTTGGAAAAGTTCGATGGAGAGCACTATCAAGTCTGGAAGAGAAAGGTGTACCTAACTCTTCAACTGAAAGACGTTGATCATGTTCTGTTAGAGGAAGAACCCTCTGTTTCAGACACTGGATCTACTGCCGCAATCAACGCGGCTACCAAACTCCAGGCCAAGTGGAGAAGAGAAAATAGCATCTGCAGGCTTCTCATCCTGAATGCTATGGAGGACTCCCTGGCAGAATCCTACTCGAAGAAGGAACTTGCCAGAGACATATGGGAGTCTGTGGAAAATCTGTATGAAGAAGACAAGAACAGGAGCAAAATGTTTGTGGTTGAAAAATATCACAAATTGCTCTTTAAGGACGAAAAGTCTATGCTGCCACAGGTGAAGGAATTTCTGAAGCTGCGTCAGAAACTGGAAGACGAAGAGATGCCCCTTCCCGACAAGTTTGTCGTCGGAGGGATCGTCTCAAAACTTCCTGCTGGATGGAGTACCTTCTATGTAAGGATGCACAGAAAGAAGCTAGATATTAGCTTGGGAGATCTACTGCAAGAGATCCATGTTGAGGACGAGATGCGTTCCCAACAGAAGGTGGACACTCTGTCCAAACAGTTGGCTAAAGCCAATCTTGTGCAGACGAGAGATTCAAAGGGGAAGCAGGCGGCTTCTCATCCCAAGAAGAAGGACTTCACTAATCTAAAAGTGAAGGGTCCTTCTTTCAAACAACAGAAGACTAAGTCCCACGTGACTTGTTACAATTGTGGCAAGAAAGGCCACTACAAGAGTGAATGCAGATCTAAGCCTAAACAATCAGAGAAATGTGAGCCTAATAAGGTTTCATTAGTTTCTAACTTTGTTGCTATGATCGCACAGGTCACAAATGTGGGGATTGACTCTGACTGGTGGATAGACACTGGTGCGACTTGCCATGTCTGTTCAGGCAAGGAATGGTTCGTCACGTACCAGCCGATATCTGAGAAGGTTGTCATGGCGAACCAGGCCCAAGCTGAAGTTCTGGGGATCAGGATCGTGGAACTGAAACTCACTTCTGGGAACACTCTGACGCTTCAAGGTGTGAAGCATGTTCCGACGATTGCCAAGAACCTGATCTCTGGGAGCCTGCTCTGCAACGCAGGCTTGAGGATGGACATCAATGCTGGTCAGATGGTGATGTCCAAGAAAGGAACATACTTCGGGAAGGCTTATCAAACCGAAGGAATGTTTAAAATTCAGCTTGTTAACCAGTTTGAAGACATTAATGCAGTTGCATTTTCTGATTATTCTCTTGAGTTGTGGCATAATAGACTAGGACATGTTCATTGTAAAAGAACTAACAAAATGTCTAGTCTAGGACTTATCTCCAAATGTTGGGGTAAGGTGGAGAAGTGTGAGGTGTGTGCTCAGACGAAGATCACAAGGAAACCCTTTCATCGGGTCAATCGAAGCACAGATCTCCTGGAGTTGGTGCACTCTGATATCTGTGACTTCAAACATTTCTCCACGAAGGCCGGGATGAAGTATTTCATAACCTTCATCGACGACTTCTCAAAATACGTGTTCGTCTACTTGCTCAAGTCTAAAGACGAAGCTTTCGAGAAGTTCAGAGAGTTCAGGGCCGAAGCTGAACGGCAGACTGGACAACAACTCAAGAGGTTGAGAAGTGATCGAGGTGGGGAGTACAGGTCTCATGAATTCACATCATTCTGCAAAGAAAATGGAATCATATGCGAGACTACTGCTCCATATTCTCCTCAATCCAACGGAGTAGCAGAGAGGAAGAACCGAACATTAACAGAAATGATGAATTCTATGCTGCTTACTACAGGCCTTCCAAAATGCTACTGGGGAGAAGCTGCATTGACGGCCACTTTTATACTAAATAGAGTGCCATATGCAACTTCGGACGTAACTCCTCATGAACTCTGGTTCAAAGTCAGACCAAACTTGAATATCATTCGAGTGTGGGGGTGTCTGGCGTATGTGAAGCTCCCAGATCTGAAGATTCAGAAGCTAGGGACAAGGACTACGAAGGCGATCTTCTTGGGGTATGCCGAGAAGAGTGATGCTCGGAGATTTCTTGATATTGAGTCAAATCATATCATCGAATCTCGCGATGCTGAATACTTTGAAGACAAGTTTGCAAAAGACAAAAACATTATTCTTTCGGACATTCCAGAAAATGATGTAGGAGCAAATGAGACTGAAATCTCATATGAGCCAGTAGTCCAAGAAGAATTTGTTGTTGAGGAAACAACTCTTGTACCAGAACTCGCAGAGCCGTCAGCTAAGCGAGCGAGGAGACCGAAAGATTTCGGAGATGACTTTGTCACCTATCATGTGGAAGCAGATCCGCTTACCTATGATGAGGCGATGAAGACCAGAGATGCTATCTTCTGGAAGGAGGCAGTGAATGACGAGTTTGACTCTATCACCGCCAATAACCCATGGGTGTTGGTAGATCTACCTGAAGGAGAAAAGTCCATCGGGTGTAAATGGATCTTCAAGAAGAAGATGAAGGCAGATGGAACTATTGACAAGTTCAAGGCCAGGCTGGTAGCCAAGGGATTTTCTCAGAAACAGGGGATAGACTACTTTGACACGTACGCTCCAGTAGCCCGGATGACCACCATCAGGATGTTAATCGCTCTAGCAGCTATACATAAGTTGGTGATACATCAGATGGATGTAAAGACCGCATTCCTGAATGGGGAGCTGACCGAAGAGATTTACATGCAACAGTGTCACCCCCATTTCCTGTATTTCGTATTTGTACTCGTAATTTGATTTTTGGCACGTATTTTTATTTTCTCGACTTGCGGATTTTGGTTTCTCGTAAATGGATTTTGGACCATGGCTTGGTTTTATTTTTGTGGAGTTGGTTTGATTTGGTTTGGTTCATCATGAGTGGAACACCTTAGCCTATTCTCCACCTCCATTCCATCACAACCACCCTCATTAAAACCCACCAACTTTTTCTCTCTCCTCCATAACTCCATTAATTTCTAACTTCTTCTTCTTCTTCCTTCTTCCACACAACTCCCCAACCCATAGGCAAGTGCACCTTGCCAACAAATAAGCACCCAATTTTATTTGTCCATTTGATAGATTAGGACATGTAGATCAACATTAGAACTTAGAATTTTCTGATTTGGAGTCTCCATTGTTCTAGATCTAAGTTTTGATTATTTTCGGAAATCCTTGGTTTGGATCTATTAAACTTCGATTTTTGCATGTTTTGATGCTTCCATGTGGAAGAGAATTCGATTTTACTCAAGTTAGAACTTTGAAAATCTAGATTTGGTTTTGATTTGACAAAGTTATGAAGAATTGAAGTTCTTGGTGTTCTTGGACCTGCTCTCGGCCAGGAAGAACATCCCTCTGCCTTGCGCTCTTTAGCGCATGGCCGGTTGCGCACCCCCGGCCTGTGCTCTTTAGCGCAGGACCGATTGCGCATGACTTCAGCCAGTGCTTTGCGCTGCGCTGGATTGCGCTGGCGCAAGCCATCCATGCGCAAGCCAGCCATGCGCAATCCACCTCTGCGCAAGCCAGCCTTGCGCAATCCACCTCTGCGCAAGCCAGCCTTGCGCAATCCACCTCTGCGCAAGCCAGCCATGCGCAATCCACCTCTGCGCAAGCCAGCCTTGCGCAATCCACCCCTGCGCAGTCTACCCTTGCGCAAGGCAACTCTTGCGCAGCTCTTCCATGCACAGTACATACTCTGCGCAGCCCAACCCCTGACCCCCTTGCACAACCCACTTGTCTATGATGAATTGTTATTTCTTTAAGCTCGGCTCTTCTATAGCTCTATATATATTGGTATTTTATTAGATATTTTACGTCCATTTTATATCCTTACGCCTTTTGTCATGAACTTGATTTTACTTAATACGTTTGGATTGACTATTGTACTTGGCATGGTATGACAAGGAACTAGCATAACACGACAGTGACCCGTAGTGGTGCACTCCCGACATGACCAACCTGACATGATAGTAGCCCGTCGTGGCGCACTCCTGACAGTACCCTGACATGAATTATCTTAATAACTTGATAGTGGCCCGTGGCGGCGCACTCCTGACTTGACTTGTAACTTGTAACTTGTAACTTGACTCGTATAATCAACTTGACACCGTGGGTGTTCCTACTTGCTTGCTTGTACAATCTACTTGTCTTGTCTTGCATCATGTCTAGGACGTGACTTCCTGGGTACCACGGCCAGGGACTCGCGCTGAATTGGATTAGGCTAATTATTAGATCAAACTAGAACATGGAGAATTCCCAGTCACAGGCAATCTCGTTATCTGGGCGCTTTAATGGACTTGTAGCTTGCCGACGAGTAGAGCACATTTCCAGCACACTGTCATGTGTTGCACCCTCTAAGTCACCTAAGGGTACATTTGTCTCCCGGGCAATGTACCCACCTATAACTCTCAACCCACGGAAGGATAACTGGATGGTCTGCAGGGCTTGGGACTGGAAATTCTCACTTGTATCTTGTTAGTAATTAGGCTTGTGATAACCCTAGTTAGTTAAAGTAGTAAGCCGTAGTATTGTTTGGCCGATTGCGAATGGATGGTGTCCAGCCTTGTCTAAGTCTTGTCTAGCTCCAGTACCTGCTATCTCCTGAGCATGTTTGTTTTACTTATCTTAACGATAAATGAGTAGAGACAGTGAGCTATTCAGGCGAAGGGTTACAACCCCGGTCCTTGTCTGGTTTAAGGATTGTAACCTGGCTCCCGGAATGGTTCCACGTCCCTAGTCGTTTATCGCCCTGTGTACTTTACTACTTGTACTTCTTTTATTCTTATGTTCTGATATGCTGGCTTTTGTTCTTATTTGTGGCCTCCTTTGTGGCACTTGCTCTTTCTCGGGTTTGACCCAGCTGGTTTTGTGTGGCCAGATTTCGGAGCAGCTTCCGAGGATCTACCAAGCTTCCAGCCCAATGGTGAACACTAGACGGAACCCGGGCTACGAGTGGGTTTTCCCTTTTGTTTCACCCACTTATATGTAAATTTATTCTTTTGAGGCGTTTAGCCGACGAGCACCTGTTAGCTCGATGCACATTTACTTACTGTCTGCCTACGGGCTGTAAGCATGATTAACAAATCCTAGGGTTGATCATGTATGACTGAACTCTTGCTAGTCCCATCATTTTGTACGACTAGCTTCATGATCATCCAATATGTAATATTTGGGACGCCTTATATATATATTTGATGCTCTAATATCTTGTAAATCTGTTAATTGCTTGAGATTGAGACAATAGGCTTGACCTTAAGAGACTGCTGGCTTGTAGTAAATCCTCATATCTAGACAGCCGTGACCGTATAGTTGAGATGTATTCTATTTCAATATACGTAGCTGGCTATGTCTGCCCCCGCTCTCCAGTATTCTGGTTCTGGGGCGTGACAAACAGCCAGATGGATTTGTCGTCAAAGGTCTTGAAGACAAAGTCTGCAAGTTGGTGAAATCATTGTATGGTTTGAAGCAAGCTCCCAAGATGTGGCATGAGAAGTTTGACAAAGTTATTAGGTCAAACGGCTACAGAGTCAGCGAGACGGACAAATGTGTTTACACAAAGTTCGCTGATGGAAGAGGAGTCATCGTTTGTCTGTACGTGGACGACATGCTAATCCTAGGTACGGATATAGGCTGTGTCACAGAGACAAAGAAGTTCGTCTCAACCAAGTTCAGTATGAAGGACTTGGGGGATGCAGATGTCATCTTGGGCATTAAGATCATCCGGACAGACACTGGAGTAGCGCTGTCACAATCTCACTACATTGAGAAGATGCTCACACGCTATGGGTATAAGGATCTTCCAGGGATCGATACGCCATACAGGTGTGATCAGAAGCTGAAGCCAAATTCAAGGGAAAGCGTCAGGCAGCTGAAGTATTCTAGCGTTATCGGAAGTTTGATGTACGCAACCACTGCCACAAGGCCTGACATAGCTTTCGCCGTGGGAATGCTGAGTCGGTTCACAAGCAACCCAGGGGTTGAGCACTGGAAAGCTGTGAAGCGGGTGATGAGATATCTCAAGAAAACTCAGACATATGCACTGCACTACAACGGGTATCCGACAGTAGTGGAAGGCTTCAGTGATGCTAGCTGGTGTTCAGAGGTGGAAAGCGAGAGATCCACAGGTGGATATGTCTTTTCCTTGGGTGGAGCTGCTATATCGTGGAAGTCGAAGAAGCAGACTATACTCTCTCGTTCCTCCATGGAATCTGAATTCTATGCACTTGAAACTGCAGCAGATGAAGCAGAATGGCTTCGGGAGCTCATGTATGATCTTCCAGTGGTTGGGGCTCAGATACCGGCGATACCGATATACTGTGACAACCAGGCGACTGCGGCGGTGGCATCAAATGACTCTTCAACGGGAAGAAGAGGACTGTGCGGTTGAAGCACAGGGCAGTACACGATCTTATCAAAAGAGGTGTAATTGCAGTGGTTGATGTTCGGAGTCAGAAGAACCTGGCAGATCCGTTCACAAAGGGCCTCAAGCGCCAGTTGGTCGATGACACAGCTTGTAAAATGGGCTTGAAGGCATTCTGATAGTGTGTCTTTGTAATCCTACCATAAAGTTTTATGCTATTAGTTCAAAGAGAAATCTACTAGGCATCTAACTTTTGGTTCAAAGGAGGATCACTGACTGGGGAACTATCAGGTAGCAGTGGGTACTTGTTCTCTGGAACATGGAAGGGATACAGACCCATAACCACTGTTGTCTACTATGTATTTTTTCTGCGAAAAAACTGATCCTGTGGAAGGTTGGCTTAAACGCCTTAATGAGTTCTCAGGCAGAGTGAATGCCTGGTGTGCTTTACAGGAAGCACGGTAGAGCAGCACTACAAGAAGTAAAACTCCATGCTACAGTGGGGTGACTCCACCATGAGGTTCCCAGGTAGGGGTAATGCCTCGGCTTTGCAAGCCAAGTCACAGCGGCGTAGCACCGCAAATAGGCAGGTAGCCTAATACTGTATGACGTAATTAAAGAGTTGTAGACAGCACTACAAAGGGGAGAATGGCCCCATGTTACAGTGGCACGACACCACGATGAGGTACCCAGGTAGGGGTAAAGCCTCGGCATTGCAAGCCATGTCGTTGCGGCGTAACACCGCAAGGAAGCCTTAAGCTTCATGCTGGGTAGTTTGGCACTACAAAGAGGCTTATGACCTCATGCTACAGTAATATGACACTACGATGAGGTTCCCAGGTAGGGGTAATGCCTCGGCTTCAGGCCATGTCATAGCGGCGTAGCACCGTAAGGAAGCGCAAGGCTTCATGCCATATCTCTTTAATAAAGAACTCACCTATAGTGTATAGAAAGAGATATCAGGCCGTCTCTTGAGGGTAAACTTGTAGACGCCCAAAATTATACACTGAAACCAGGCTGGCACAGGGCCTTTAATGTGCAGCCAGAAGCACACGTAACTACACTTTGTGAGTGGGAAGAATTACAATTGTGGTGCAGAATTCAAGACGTAGTCCATTCTTGTATCACATTGTTATTTAACCCATACGGGAAGATTCAAGTCGTCAGCGACATCTATCCTAATGCAAAATGGACAGTTACTGTGGGGAACGCTCAACCCTGGACACATATATATGTTGTGATATGTGGGGGATTGTTGGTGCTTTCTTTACATGGAGAGAGCTTGCTCTCAACATGCCTTGTAAATTTTAGTCCCACATCGAAAATGCACCATGAGTTATCTCAACATATATACTTGGGTGTGTTGTTGAGAGATGCACATGGGGTGGTAACCCTAAGGAGGGAACCATGTGGGTGATTTTACAAGGAGGTAAGAATAAGGCTCCAAGGATTAAGCATTAATGCTTTTGTCATTCTCTTGGATTAATTCCATTTGGAGCTAAGCCCCAAAGGGGCTTAGCGACTCGGACTCGGGCTCATGGGCTCATGGGCTCATGAGGCGTAATGTGGCGTTTTGTTGGCGCACTTTGCACTTAGCACGTCAGCAGTCATGCGGCTCATATGCGGCCATGCGGTCTTATACGGCATGCGGCACATGCGGCCTCATGCGGCTCATGCGGCACATGCGGTCCATGCGGTCCATGCGGCTCATGCGGTCCATGCGGTCCATGCGGCTCATGCGGCTCATGCGGTCCATGCGGCTCATGCGGTCCATGCGGCCATTAGGCTCATACGGCCAGGCTGCTGCTGCTGCCGCATGGAGGGATCCGCTGACTGTGCAGATTCAAATCAGTTATGGAAAGGCTGAATCAATGCGATTAAATTAGATCCTATCTTTGTGGGATTTGAATTAATTCAGATCCTATCTTTGTGGGATTTGAATTAATTTCATGGGATTTGAATTAAATCTCGTTGCTATCTTTTGGGATTTGATTCAATCTTTCCATAACTGAAGAGGCGGTTAGGGTTTCCACCCTCTCTCTATAAATACTCTCTTCTGGCCTCCTTTGTGACTACTACGAAAAATAGAAGTCAGAAAAGGAGAAAGAGAGAGAGAGTTGCTGCCGCCATTGCAAGTCCATCCGAGGAGTCAGAACAGAGGTAACTTCGAGCGTTCCACAAGTTCTTCAACTTGATGGTTCCTGGAAGCAGATCGTGTGGGGCAAATCTTGCTTTGAGCAACGGTGTTTTGACACCCCAGCATTGTTCTTCTTCTCATCTCTCTCTAGTTTTATTGTAACTCGTTCTGTCCCAATTGCAACACGTTTGTAAGGAAGAACGAGAGATCTTCTCTTCTCTTTTTCCCTCCTTCAGATTGTAATTTGGCTATTTGATTTATTGTACCATCTAGATCTTGAGTTTGATCACTGCAAAGTTTTTTGTGTGACATCTCAGATCTCGATTGCATCTATTTTTCCATCTTTGATCAAGCCCCGGGAGTAACACAAATTTATCAAACCATAGATTATTTTCGATGGCTCGATCAAGCTGACAGATGACGCGGCTTTGCGTAGTTTTATTGTTCCATGTCCAAATCTGTCCTCCTCTTTCCAAGGGTTTGAGTCCTGCTCTGAGTAGGCAGCTTTGGAAATCATATAGGATTGAGTCCGGGACGCACCTGCCTCCAATCTTCTCATTTTTATGGAGTAAGGCATTGAAGTCTCATATGCATACTAATGGGAGTCCGAGCACCGTATCAGCAAGCTGACTGACCTGATAGATATCGCGCCATAGTTCATCTCTTCGTCTGCGATCGTTGTGCCCGTACACTGCTCCGAAGATAAATTTGAGGCCGCCTCGATGTGTAAATGTGGCTACAATGAGTTGTTCGGATTTGTGGATGATTTTCCCATCCCAATGACTTTTATCCCAGAGTAGCCAAATGCGAGCCATGTCGCATTGATCTAGATTGTTCTCCTGAGCCCAGTTGTGCGGTGTTCTTCTCTGTAGGGTGTTTTCTGATTTAATTTTAGTCTCAAGAAGAGCACTAATATTACAATGTTCCTTTTTCAGTCTATTACAAACCTCCTTCCATCTTCCTATCGAGCACACTCCTCTTATGTTCCACGCAATGATAGACATCTAATTAACTGGTTGAGTTCCCTGTATGTCTCTGCCGCAGTCCTCTTGGGAAGGAGAATGCGGATCCTTCACTTGTTGTTTTTCTTTGTTGGCCTGTGCCACCCGATCTTTGCCCTCTTCTATATATCTTCTCCACCCCGGGTTGTCCACGACCAATTGTCCTGGAGTATCCCCTCTGTTTTGCTTTGGATCCTCTTGCTGGTCTCTGTTATATTGGCCGCTGGGTATTGGCCTGGCCTCCTCCGATGTAGCGCATGCCTGTCTCTTCCTATTTGAGGTGTGCATTATACTGGTCTTTGTCAGTTGCTTTTGGCCCTTCCCAGCGCTGTTCGCCCGGCGCTTCATAGATGTGGATGATTTTGATTGAAACACCACCAGTTCCTTCCCGCTTTCCATATGTCTTTGCTCGTTTGTCTCTTCGGTTCTGTGCTCTTCATCTTCCATCCACTCTTCCTCTGTTGTATATGGGCTATTTGGTGCTCTATTCGTTTGATGTTCTGTCCTCTTGTTCATGGATTCTTTTGATTGCCAGGCCTTCACTACTGCTAGTTGTTTGCTTCCTTCCTCTTCCCCATCTATCATATGCATGTTTTCTTGTGTCATTTCTTCCATATTTCTGTGGTTGTTTTTTTGTTCTTTATTCTCCTCTTGTCCTGCCCTTTCTTTCTGAACTGCAGTCGCTTCCATCTTCCTCCTATTACAAGTCTGGGTCAGGTGTCCGAAGCATTTACAGTTTATACAACTTGGGGGAACCCATTCATAATCCACCGATTGGTAGTATATTTCTCCGGTTGGGATTTCGTATGCTATATCCCTTGGTAACTCGGCCCCTGCTTCAATCTCCACGAACAATCGGGCATATTGTAACCTAGTTCTTGCCTGTGTAGCCTCATATGCCTTGATTGGCCGCCCAATCAGGCTTGCCAGTTTTGTGATCATAGATTTATTCCAATACTGGATTGCGAGGCCAGGGAATCGGATCCATACTGGTATAGTGTGGAGCACATCTCGCTCGCATTTAGGGCTTGGATGCCATCTTTTTAGTATTATTAATCTGCCATCAAACGTCCAGGGCCCTCCCTGTAATATACGCTCTGCATCTTCCGACAGGCCGAATTTTACGAAGAAGAAGCCTTCCTTTCGTGCGAAAAATTCTATGTTGCCTTTCGGTCTCCATACTCTTGCCGCGTACCCTCGTATTTGGCTATAGAAGGGTCTGTCGCCGAGGACGTATAGTATTAGTGTGTTCTTCTAGTAGCCAATTGTTTCATCTATCTCTTCTGTCGTGAATATCGCCCGTTTGCCTCCCTCTATCTGCTTCGGAGCGATAAATTCCATATTATCCTCCGTTGACCTGCTCGTTGCACCGCATATCTCCGCCCAAGATTTGCTTTCACCTGGGGTGTTGCCCTGCCGTGCTCTATATTCCGCGGTTCTCGGGATGATGTTGCCATTGCTTACGCCCTACTTTCCTCGTCCCCGTATGATCTGGATCCTGCTTGGTGCTGAGTTCTGGATTTGTCCGCTCCGGCGGGGTCCTCCCCGTTCGCCTCCCGCTCCCTTACTTTTGTTTGGCGTCTGGCCGCCCGTTTCCCCTGATCCGTGGTTACTCGAGGCTTGATTGTTTCTTCGTCTGCGATGCACGGTGATCCAGCCACCTCCTTCCACGTGCGGTTGGCCTCCCTCCACCGGACTCTTCCACTTCTCCTTGCTCCCTCCACCGGACGAGGCGCCTGGGTCCCAGGCTGCGTTACCTCTGCCGATTTCTTGATCTGCTTCATCGCCCTCCGCTAGGGTTTGTGCCATCTTTTGGGGAGGAGTTATATATATATATATATATATATATATATATATATATATATATATATATATATATATATATATATATTTGAAAGAAGGTAATTGTGGCGAACGTTTCCACCGGAAATCGATCTCCTGACCACTTTGGTCGCATGCATCTATCTTAACCACTAGGCTAGAGGTGCGAAATACTAAATATATATATATATATATATATATATATATATATATATATATATATATATTTACTATATATATTAACAAAAAAACGCAAATAAACCGAAAAATCTTAAATAAACTGAATTTAATTCAGTTCGGTTTGATTCGGTTATGGATTATTTTGGTTCAGTTTCGGGTTTGCTTATTCAATTTTGGTCCAATTCATTTTTTGTTTATTCAGTTCAGTTTGAACCGAATTAACCGAATGCTCACTCCTACCAACACGAAGGACCATGTTGGCAGTCGAGATATTACTCCAAACTCGGTGCATCCTCCGTTGGATTAGCCTCGAAGACGTCAGAGTTAGATGCCTCTGGTCCTTCCAGTAGCTCCCTCGACTGGATGGACTCCATGTAGACGGGAGTTCTCTTGAAATCCGTGGCCCCTTCATTGTAGGTGCCAACTGCAACTCCACAAGCAACCAGCTGCAGAAGCAATTGCAATTTTGCCAGTTCAGTAAAGAAATTGCAATCGTATTGCAGTATTAAGAGTTCCAAACTAAAAAGCAAGCTTCGCAATATCAATATCGGACAGTTCCTATGAGCAGGGCCGGTTTGGGGTAAGTCTGACAAGACTTTAGACTTGAGCAACCCCCTATTTAGTTTTCTTAGGACCGGTCCAACAAAAATTCAAATTAAACATTTATCTTTCAATAAGGGTAAAAGGCAACAAAAATTAGCTCCGGCTAAGGCAACCCAAACCGCGGGGCCGGCCCTGCCTATGAGTATCGGGATCGGCGGAATCGGCAGTATCGAAGGTTTCGGATCGGAGTATCGGATTTTTTTGGTATCGAAACGTAAACAATTATTAATAAATTATTAGCATTTTAGAAAATATATTTTACACCTTTAGGCATAATTTTAATATTTTCAGTATTGTTTCTTAGTAGTTTTGAAATTGAATAAAATAGTAGACATCCTTACCGATTGATTTACATACGATAGCTAAGTTTTTTTTCTTTCTTTTACATGCTTTTATAACCTTTCTATGCTTTTCCACCCTTGTTGATTGGTCTTTTTCGTTTAATTTTCTTTGCCAAATTGACCAGAAAAGTGACCTCCACTGTAGGTATCGGTCAGTATCGGGTATCGGGTATCGGTCAGTATCGGATCGGGACATGCCAAACTGTATCGGTATCGGTCGTATCGGACCGGTATCGGCCGGTAATGCGAACTGCGGCTTACAGTTAATGTGTCATGTACAATCTAGGTCTAGGCAATTTAGATATACTTTCTCTATAGATGTATTATGTTATCCGTGAGCCAACATTTAACTATTCTGTGTAATGGAACAGGATAGACCAGTCCACTTTTCCTCAAAAGGGAAAAAAGAAAAGGAACAATCTAACCAACAAAGCAGGGCGTTATTTCAGAAAGACAAGTTGCTCAACCAATCTTAGAATTTAGATATTATGTTAGCTACTTCTTTCGAAGCTACATAATAGAATTGGTGGAATGGAAGTTCAATGAAATGTGGTCAACCTGATATGATATCAGTCATCTGTATTGGTGCCAAATTCTAAGCCAAAGTACATAGCTATGAGAGCATTGCCATAAAACCAGTAAGGCCAGTTGGTGGGTAAGTAGACAAACATTTTTGGCCATGCATTTTAAGTTTATTCAACCAAGGTGTACCCTCCAACTTTATCTATACTAGAAAAGAGTCTAGACATAGAAGCAAGATGACACGAATTTGCCATGGGGGAAGTGCATGCATTCATCTCCCTGGCACATTAAGCCAAAGAGCAAACCGAAATGACTTTCGCTTTAGCTAGCTTTTTCAACTGGATAATATTTCCAAAGAAAAGTAAGCACATATTCACCAAGGTTCGCAATATCGGTATCGGTATCGGAATCGGTATCGGCATTATTGCGGTTTCGGATCGGCGGTATCAGCAGTATCATGGTTTCAGATCGGAGTATCAAATTTTTTGGTATCGCAAAACAAATAATTATCAATAAATTATTAAATATTTAGAAAAAATAGTTTATATATTTAGGCATAATTTAAAGTATTTTCTTTGTTGTTTCTTGGCGGTTTTGAAATTGAAAGAAATAATAGCCACCCTTCGTTGATTGGTTTACATGCGATAAATAAATTTTCTTCATGTACATACTTTTACAAACCTTAGTACCTTACTATTATTTTACACCCAGTTGATTTTTTTTTTTGTTGAATTTTCTCTGTCAAATTGACTGAGAAAAATATACCCAACACGATCAGTATCGGTGAGTATCGATTTGACCGATATCGGATCGAGACATGCCAAACTGTATTGGTATCCACCGTATCGTATCGGTATCGGCCGATACTACAAAGTATACTTCACCAACTCAATAGTCCGATCAAACTATGCACATGATTTCACATAGAGCAACATCAAGAACAATAGCCTCTTCCACATGAAGCATATATAACTGCTGATCAAATCTAAGAAAGCCCATTTGTAGGATATACCTCTCTTTTTATATATTTTACTTCATGTTTATTATCCTTAGTTTAGTCCTACATCGAGAAACTTCAGGAAGGAACACATACCCTCTTCTATATTGTACATTCAAGTCCATTATATCGAGCAAACCTTCACTTTTCAACTAAAATAATATTATTGTAGAAAATATTTCAAACGGTATTTTGTCGTTCTTATAGAAATTGTGTTTTTACATTGATAAATGTACATTTTAAGTGAAAAGTGACGCTATTTAACATGATGTGAGAATACTCATGTAAAATGTACAATTGTACATTTATCGACGTGTTAATATGTAAGGGTGAGCATTCAGTTTATTCGGTTTCAACTGAAACGAAATAGTCAAAACTGAATAAAACGAAATTCTAAAAATCTAAAACTGAATAAACCAAAATTCTAAAAATCCAAAACCGAAATTAGCCAAAACCGAAATCGAACCGGATAAGGAATTGGTTTATTCGGTTGGACTATTTCTATTGTATATAATTGGTAGGGTCCAAAGTTGAAATCGTGGTTAGATGATATTAAAAATTACAATTTTTATACACACATTTGTTGTATTTGTGTCATAAGACTAGTTGTTAATTTCCAAAATTTGGTTTCAAAATACATAAATAAAATTGTTGCTTTCAAAATATAAATATTTTAATTGCAACATATGCATAGAATTAAGAATATGTATATAATTGCACAACTCTTATTCGATTTTCGGTTTTGGACCGAAACTGAAATCCAAAGCTGAAACCGAATAAGAAAGTTTAGTATTTTCAAAACCGAAACCGAAGTGAATTATTTTCAGACCAAACCGAATCTCTTATTCGGTTCGGTTTTCGGTCCAAAATCGAATAATGCTCACCCCTATAATAGGTGCTCTAAAGGTACATGTTAACATAACCCTTTGTAGGTAGATACAAGCCTATTGTTTGGTTTTCAGTTAATAGCATTTTGGGGGTGTTTGGCAAAATGGAAGTGGGAATAAATTTAGTAAAAAGTAGGAAGTGGAGGGGGGAATGGTTATCCAGTGTTTGGTAGAAGGAGAAAATTTGGAGCTGGAACTGGCAGATGGGATTGCTGCAGTTCCTGTCGAGCGCATAGAGAGGAGTTTTAGGGTGCTTCCACATCCGGAGTTGGCAGCCGAATGTGGGTGGTAATCCATGATTATTTTTTTGATTAATCACTACTCAAAAAATGAACAAACACTTAGCAATTACATAGCCAAATGTGACTGATGCCCCATTTTTTAAATCTATTATCGCTTCTCTTATTAATTTTTGTTTATTAATTTTTATCAATTTATGGTTGTGTTTGAATGAGCTTCTTTTCCATGGAAAATATTTCCATCACAAATTTTCCATCGATTGTAGTGTTTGATAGCATTTATTTTCCATGGAATTAATTTCCAAAAATCTATCATTTTTCATATTTTTCTCAAAAATGGTGGAAAATAAAACTGGTCCAGCCTATAGGAATATATCAATTTTCATGAAAAATAAATATTTTCCATAGAAAATAACGACAATCAGACACCCAAATTAATTTCGTGGAATTTTTTCCATGGAATTTTTTCCTAGTAAATTAATTCCGTGGAATTAATTTATTTTTCACCTTGTAATCAAACGCACCCTATTAATTTTTAATTCTTACATTGGAATCTGACTTCAATTAGTTAGTAATTAATCAAAAAATTAACATTTTCATCCATTTGTGTTGCTAATTATTATTAATTTTTTGTTGCCAACTATTTATTAAACTAACTAATAACGAATAAAAATATTAAGTATAATTTTAAATATAAATTTCTAATTAATGTTTAATTAATTAACTTAATTTAATAAACTAATTATTTACTTTATTAAATTGTTATGTGAATTAATTATAATTTACTATTATTATAATATACTCTTCCACTTTCACTTTTTATTTTTGAGAAAATTTGAGTGACACCCCACTTTGTTTACGCTTATTTAAGGTGCACCCCACCACTTTATACTATTGTAATTCATCCCCCACTTTTGACGGATTCCGTTCAACATGAACGGTCAACTGGGTTGACCCAATTTTTTTGACAAAAATGCCTCCGACCTGTTGTATTCTTTTCCGTGTCTCTTGTCGCTGCCACCCCCTCCCCGACCTCGCCGCTGCCACCCCCTCCCAGACCTCGTCGCTGCTCCCCCCTCCCCGACCTCGTCGGTGCTCCGCCCCCCTTCTCGACCTTGCCGCTGCTCCCCACCCCAACTCCCCGACCTCGCCGCTGCTCCCCCCTTCCCGATCTCTCGGCGAGGTCGGGGAGGGGAGGGCAGCGGCGAGGTCGGGGAGGGCGGTATGGAGCAGCGGCGAGGTCGGGGAGGGGGGGAGAAGCGATGGTGGTGGTGGAGGTGATGGTGAAGGTGGTGTTGGTGACGACAACGGGGGGGGGGGGGGGGGGGGGGGTGGTGATGGTGGTGATGGTGAAGATGATGGTGATAGTGATGGTGAAGGTGACTGTGGTGGTGATGGTGATGATGAAGGTGGTGGTAGTGGTGGTGGTGGAGGTGATGGTGAAGGTGGTGATGGTGATAGTGATGGTGAAGGTGACTGTGGTGGTGGAGGTGATGATGAAGGTGGTGGTAGTGGTGGTGGTGGTGGTGATGATGAGCACGGCAGCGGCGGGACGAGGACGCGGCAGCGGCGGGGCGGGGATACGGCAGTGGAGTGGGAGGGGGAGGGGGGCATGATTTGGGCTTGGATTTCGGAGGGTATTTTCGTCCAAAATAATCGGTCAAAAGCGTTGACCGTTGGTTTTGGACGGAATCCGTCAAAAGTGGGAGATGAATTACAATTGTGTAAAGTAGTGGGGTGCACCTTAAATAAGCGTAAACAAAGTGAGGTGCCACTCAATTTTTCTCTTTATTTTTTCATCTCAACCAAACACATTTTTTTAATCTTTCACTTCCTATTTTTCACTTTCCTATCCCAACCAAACACATTTGTTCCCCACTAAGGGGGACAGGAAAGTGAATGAATTCCTATATGAAATCCATCTTTGAAAATGCAAATCCATATTTTTCCACACTTACGGTTTACCAAACAGGCCTTTAATGAAAAGAGAACGAGAGAAAATTATGTAAATAGTGTAATAAATGATGTTCGAAGAGTAAGTGGTGTTGCGACCATTTTGATCGCATTAGTTGATGGAGTTGATGCGACATTTGTTGCATCCGATTCGATTGACAATTCACATCAAACGAAACATCAGGAGTGATGTAACGAATGTTGCATGGATTTTCGATTCACATCCAAACGGTAACACATCTTTTCGGATGAAACATTTCGACAAACAGATGGGCGTCATGACAAACAAAGAGAGAGAGAGAGAGAGAGAGAGAGAGAGAGAGAATGGAAGTGAACTGTTACCCCAAAGAGGATGCCGAAGGCCCACATGTACTGCAGGAAGAAGCCGAGGGCGTCCCACTTGGACCCCTCCCAGAAGTCCGTCTCCAGTCCTTCCAGAATCGGCATCGGCTCCGTCGAGTACTCCATCTCTCCTCCTCCACCGCCTATATCGACATAAGCAGCAGCAGCGCTGCTTCTGCCTTCATCTCCTCTTCTTCCATGGTGGTGGCCGCGCCCTTCCTCCTCTCCGACCTCCGCGTCCTCGACGACAGCCCCTTCCTCGCGCTCACTACGTGGGAAGTCCTCCTCTTGCTGTGAGTAATAACAGAGGAGGTGGGTTTGAGGAGCATTGTGGTGGTGGGGATGTCATGGAGGGATATGGGCATGGCCATGGCCATGGCCATGGAGAGGTTCTTGTTTGGAGATGGAAAGCAAGGAGAAGAGCCTCTTCTTCTTCTTCTTCCTGTTGACTGACAGTCGAGCTTTTTTTTTTTTTTTTTTTTTTTTGAAAGCCCACAGTCGAGCTCTGGCGATGATGATAAGAGAGACTGGTGGCAGGTGGGCCGGTCTGGCCCGTTCCGGCATAAAATTTGGGTGGGCTGGCTGGGGCCAGTTCAGACCTTTCCGGTCCATGCACTGTAGCGTATCGGATTGACTGGACCTATGGGTGGAAAACCTCAAGCCTACTCGGCATGTGGCCCACCACAATGTGGACTTCCGGGTCAGACCTAGACCGGATGAGACCTTGACCAAGCAAAACAAAATAGAGAAATTTTGAGTGGCACCCTACTTTTGTTTACTATATTTACAGTGCACCTCACAAGTTTACAACAATGTAAGGTACCCCCCACTTTTGACGGTTTCCGTCCCCAACTTACGGTCAACCCCTTTGACCATTTTTTTTTTGACCAAAATACCCCTGTCTTATTTTCCGATTCCCCTATTTTTCGTGTCTGTCCCCTCACGCCGTCGGCGTGCCTCCGCCGCCCTCCTTCGCCAGGCCACGGAGCAGCTCCGGCTGCGTTGATGGTGGTGGGGGGGGGGGGGGGGGGGGGCACCCCGCTCCTCCGTTCATCTCCTGGTAAGGGTCGTTCAAGAAGGAGAGGGGGGGGGGGGGGGGGAGGGGGGGGGGCTGGCATGGTCGGAGAGGGGGGCGGCAAGCGAGGTCGGGGAGGAGGAAGAGGGGGGGCTGGCATGGTCGGAGAGGGGGACGGCGAGCTCGGCGAGCGAGGTCGGGGAGGAGGAAGAGGGGGGGGCTGGCATGGTCGGAGAGGGGGGCGGCGAGCTCGGCGAGCGAGGTCGGGAAGGAGGAAGAGGGGGGGGGCTGGCATGATCGGAGAGGGGGGCGCCGAGCTCGGCGAGGTCGGGGAGGAGGAAGAGGGGGGGGGGGGGGGCTGGCATGGTCGGAGAGGGGGGCGGCGAGCTCGGCGAGGAGGAAGAGGGGGGGGGGCTGGCATGGTCGGAGAGGGGGGCGGCAAGCTCGGCGAGGTCGGAGAGGGGGGGCGGCGAGCTCGGCGAGGTCGGGGAGGAGGAAGAGGGGGGGCTGGCATGGTCGGAGAGGGGGGCGGCGAGCTCGGCGAGGTCGGGGAGCGGCGAGAGACACGGTGAGGAAGACAACAGGTCGGGGGTATTTTTGTCAAAAAATTTGGGTCAACCCAGTTGACCGTCCATATTGGACGGAAAACGTCAAAAGTGGGGGGTACCTTACATTGTTGTAAACTTGTGGGGTGCACTGTAAATATGGTAAACAAAAGTGGGGTGCCACTCAAAATTTCTCAACAAAATAAGCCAATATAAAAAATAAAAAATATATATATTTTCAATTATAACCTGAAAATTATATTTTTTTACTGTATCTAGGTGATTAATTAGTTTCCATCAAACAGATAACACTTTAACTTGAAAATTAGTTTTAATTAATTGGTCAATATAGAAAAATAATATTTTTTTACTACATCTAGGTGAATAATTAGCCAACATTCAGCTTCGGTCCGAACTAGGTCTCAGGTTAGGCTGGGACGGGCTTGGGCTTCGGGGTCGCGTTGGCTGGGTTCTTTTATGGGTCGAGATATAAGATCCAATACGCTCTGATATACTGGGCCGGGTCAGCCCGAATCCAAAGATTAATCGGACTGGACCGACAAGTGGGCCAAATTTTATAGGCCGGGCTTGTGTCTAGTTGGATCGGTCCAGCCCAATTGACAGGTGTAGCAAGAATGAAAGCCCTTTTGTTTTACTAATTAAGTCAAACTCAAAACGCTAGGTACATGTGCACATGAAACCTATCTGACCTACACATTGGGTATGTTTACCAAGGATCGATATGTGTGCATCTGTATAGCATCACGTAGCATCCCTCTTAACCTTGTTAGCAATCACCCGAATTAAACGTGTATTATATGCGATTTTTTTCGTATTTTACATAAACGTATCATACTTACGTACTTTTGAAAAATTCAGATTTATACGTAAAATTTAAGCCTGTGGCATTTTAAACGCGTACCGTACGAATTTTTAAAAAAATTGGCAAAAAAAATGTGACCAAGAAACCCGGCAGTCTTGACTTTTTTGACTCTTACTGCAATTAGATATTAAGTCTGGCACAATTCTAAAAAATTATCAAAAGAAAAGAAGAAAAAGTCTCACAGTAACCAAAAAAAAAAATCCAAGAGTATTTGCACATGTTGCTTGTAACAATCAAAGGAAAACCGAAAATCCAACCTCTTCTTATTCTCACACTTAACCCTTGTTTATGAAGGAGTAGAGGTGGGTAGACCCTATATATATATCGAATTTTTAGTACCGAATTGGTTCATATGAAACGTACTAAACACGAATTAAATCTGATCCGAATATTTTTCGTTAGACGAATTTTTGACCGTATTTTACTTATATTGTGCCGATTTCGTTCCGAATTTTTTCCGTTTACCGAATTGCTAACTAGGCCTCTTAGCACCAAAAGAAAAGATGAGATAAATTCGTCTCATCGTTGCAAAGTCTCGATACTGATAGACTTCTTAATCTTCCAAATGTGGGTTAGGAAGCAGACTTTCAAACATGATATGCTAGCAGGAATTAGTTGAGATTCGTTATGCAACAAAAAGGCAAATGGTGTATCCAAGGATGAACTACATTAGAGTCTCCTTTCTTTTGGAAAAGGAAAATGCTTATTTGTCGGCGGGAGAGGTGATCGTGGTTGTGCCCACGCCAACGTTGTTGGACTTGGTACCAAAAAATCAAGTCTCACTTCTATTCCTATGCATACACGTTGGAGAATTCTTAGATCCCCTTATGTTGGATGAACATGCTATATTTGGATTACTTTATCAGTATATATACCACTCCATTCCTCTTGGAAAATACACTCTTGACTTTTAGTAATTTTTCTACAAAGTCTCTCTCTCTTTCTTTTCACTCGTCACCTCCAACTTCAAATTCTGTTCTTCCAATTTTTTCGTTCTGGGCAAAGCTAAGTTCAAGGTCACTCTTTTCGAGTTGTGTGCGACGAGGAGATACCGGTAGAGCGGGAGTTTTACCACTAGGAGCATTCGGAACAAGTCTGCACATAGACCCGAATCAACTCTTAGGACAGTGCTTCGTGCGCGACTTTTCCGGAGGCCGGTAACATTTACTTTATTTTATTTTGTTTGCAGATTTTTGGAATAATTTCCAACAATCTAAGAGATGATTAAATAATTAGTTAATGGTATAAATATTTGTACGAAAATATATGCCACAAATTTGCTTGCTGTGAAAAAAAAAATCCATTACTATTGCTTTCCTTTGTTACTATTAGTCTGTTCTTAATTTACAGATTCCACTTTCTCTAAATGACATCCAGAATTAGCTTCTTGAAAACCTTTTCAAAGGAGTTTTCTTGTTATTTTATGCTTATAAGGCTACATTCAATATAAATGTACAGAGTCAGACATGTATGATGAATATTTCTCATTTTCTGAGAACTTGCTGACAAAGTGGAAACAGTCGTTTCTCCTCACTGTAGACATTTATTTTTCTTACCGTTGAACATTTGCTTGCCTAGCAACTAATATTCCTAACTGACAAACATTAATTTGCCGACCAACAAATATTCCTCACTATTAAATTTTGTTCCTCTTCAAACAAAAGGATTGAGTGCTTAAACATTTAATTGCCTAGTTATTGTTAACGATTCTTTATTTTCAACAAATATTCCATTGAAAAATTGCTAGCCCAATATATATTTATATATATTGCTCCTTTGTAACATCTTTCTTTTAACATACAAATTGCTTAATTTGTTTACCAAACTTACTTTAGAAATAATTTTGCCTACTATACCAAGCTTTGTTTAGCAACATTTCTTAGCAAAATTTGTTGTCACTTATTATTTGTCACCATAAAGCAAAGTTATTTGCTGCCTTCAAACAGTTTTTCATTTTGTTTGTTGTGCTCAAACCATTTTTTCAGCATATACTAAATTTGTCTTCTAGCAAAGTTTGATGCATTCATACTAAATTAGTTTATCCATATAAACTAAGATTGTTAAACAATCTGTCTTTTAGCAAATTTTCTCTACTACTAATAAGTGTCTTTAAGGAAATTGTTAGACAAAGACAATTTCTACTAGACATTTTTTGTTAGAAAATTGTTAGATAATTTTGCTAGACAATCTTCATATATATTGTCAACAATTTTTGTACTATTAATTATTGTTAGACAATTTTCTTATTCATATTGTCATCATTTAAGATGCACATTGTTTAATAAATCTTGGCTAGATATTGCTTAATATTTGTTAATTGTCATATCAATAACAAATATATTGTTATTTCTAATATATAACTATTGTAGCCTCATAAGTCTGTTTCTATAAATTGACACATTAGATAAACATTATTCTATTAGTATCTTGTACCAATACTAGTTGGGTAATTTCTTTTACTCAATATTTCAATTTAGGCTAAATTAAACGATAAATTGATATAGTAAGATTCCTTTAATTTTAAAGTTCTAAAGTAGAGATTTGTTTGGGAACAAGTCGAAAGGGTCCTTCTGTCAAAAAGACGTAAATCGTTTAAGCGACCGGTTCTTAAGCGTTCCTAGTGAACCTCCGCTTGCTGGGATCCGGCCCCTACAGCTAACCCAACCTTATCAAAACTTAGAAACTAAAAGTTTAAAGGTCTATTACTAAAATCATTTGAATTGTCCATTTTTAGCTTAAACCATCTTTATTGAGTAAATAATCTCTGCAGACTTTAGAAACCAATTTGTAAGTTCTAAGAGACTTGGAACAGAAATCAGATTAGGTTGAAGTCCATAGCTATATCTGACTCCATAGCTATATAGAATTGTAATGAAGGCAAATAAAGTAGTTTTCTCTAAGAATGATTTGTTTGTGGAAAAAGGATTTGTGAAAGATGGACTATTTATTTTGAGCACTATGAATAAATTTAAGATCCTTTTTTTGTTGCAAATGTTGAATCCTCGAATGTTTGGCATGGTAGATTAGGTCATGTGAACTTAGGATCTATTAAAAGGATGATGAACTTAGATCTTATTCTCAAGTCTCCTATAGATGATGAACACAAATGTGAGATTTGTGTTCAAGCCAAACACACTAGATTGCCTTTCAAATCTGTCCATAGGGATTCTGAACTCCTAGAACTTATCCACAATGATGTTTGTGATTCCAATAAGGTTTTGACCCGAGGCGGTAGAAAATACTTTGTTACTTTTATAGATGATCATTCAAAGTATTGTTACACCTACCTCCTTAAGACAAAATGAAGTTCTAGACAGATTTAAGTTCTATAAGTCCGAAGCTGAGTACCAGTTAGATAGAAAGATTAAAATTCTTAGATCAGACCGTGGTGAAGAATATACCTCAAATGAAATGACTAATTTCTGTAAAGAACATGGAATTATTCATGAGGTTAACGCTCCTTATTCACCACAGTCCAACGGAGTTATTGAAAGGAAGAATCGCACTCTGTTAGACATGGTCAATGTCATGCTTCTCAGCTCAGGTGCTCCTGATAATCCTTGGCAAGAAGCCCTTTTGTCAACCTGTTATATCCTCAACAGGATACCTAG
This sequence comes from Iris pallida, assembly GCA_029216955.1. Classification (NCBI taxonomy): domain Eukaryota; kingdom Viridiplantae; phylum Streptophyta; class Magnoliopsida; order Asparagales; family Iridaceae; genus Iris; species Iris pallida. The sequence continues at coordinate 17,959,955 of JANAVB010006800.1, forward strand.
TAAGACTAATGATAAGACACCTTATGAGTTATGGAAAGGTCGAACCCCTAGGATTAATTACCTCAATGTTTGGGGATGTCGAGCTAAGGTAGGGATTCTTGAACCTAAGAAGAGGAAGATAGGACCTAAAACTGTTGATGCTGTGTTCATAGGATATACTCTAGATAGTAATGCCAATAGATTTTTGTAACACATTCTGAAGTAAATGAAATCTCTAACAACATGATTATAGAAGCTAGAGATGCAGTTTACTTTAAGAATATTTTTTTCTTCAAGGATATCCCCTTCATCTTTCTCTAACCCTTCTCTTATTCCATATACTAGTTCTCATGATCAAATACCTAGATCTCAAACTGAACTAGTCATAAAACCTAGGAGTAAAAGAGAAATGATTTAAAAAAATTTAGGAGCCCTCAACTTTTGAAGAAGCCATATCTTCTCCTGATGCCCCTTTCTGGTAAGAAGCTATTAACAATTAGTATAACTCTATTATGGAGAACAATACTTGATTTTTAGCATATCTTCCTTTAGGTCGCAAACCCGCAGGTTGTAAGTGGATCTTCAAAAATAAGCTTAAAGCCGATGGTATCATAGAGGAATACAAGGCAAGACTAGTAGCCAAATGATTTACCTAGAAGAAAGGATTAGATTATTTTTTTATACCTACGTACTCACCTGTAGCTAGAATCACTTCTATTAGAACCCTTCTAGCCTTAGCTTCCATTCATGATCTGCTGATCCATCAAATGGATGTAAAGACAACATTTCTAAATAGAGATTTAAAGGAATTTTTATGGAGCAACCTAAAGGTTTTATTGCTAAAGGCCAAGATAACAAGGTTTGTAGATTAGTAAAATCCCTTTATGGCCTAAAGCAAGCTCCCTAGCAATGGCAGAACAATTTTGACAAAGTCATTCTAAAATTTGGTTTTGTGCCAAATGAATATGATAAATGTTTGTATTCTAAAAATACAAATAGAAGTTGTGTTATCTTATGCTTGTATGTTGATAATATCCTTATTTTAGGATCTTCACTGGAACTGATAAATAACACTAAGAA